>CAUYQG010071249.1:0-31219 GCA_963574415.1 Tarsius wallacei | reverse complement strand
CATCACTCCGTAGCCCAGACTGGAGTGCAGTGGCATGCTCATGGCCACCCCAGCGTCGACCTGCTGGGCTCAGGTGATCCTGCTTCCTCAGCCTTCCAAGTAGCTGGAACAACAGGTGCACTCTGCCATGCCTGGCTAATTTTTTGATTTATTATAGAGATGAGGTCTCACCAAGTTTTGCAGACTGTTCTTGAACCTGCGGCCTCAGGCAATCCCCTCACCTCCGCCTCCCAAAGTGCTGGGATTACAGGCTTGAACCACTGTGCCTGGCTGGGCCAATTTTAAAAACCAAAAAAGTCTCACCAAGTAATTCTTAACCACAGATTGTAAGCTAACAGTGACTGAAGTTTCCTTGTGGATATTTAGTTGGGTATATGTTAGTGTTTGCTGCTTAAAATAGCAACTATTTATTGAGCTTACAGTTCTGTGGGTTTGTAATTTGAACTGGGATCATCTGGGTGGTTCATCTGCTCTCAGATGGGCTTGCACATTCAACCGCCACTAACTTCTGTGTTGTCTGAGGCTGGCTGGTCTAGGGGCCAGGATGGCTTGCTTATCTTTGCTTTGTGTGGTCCCCCCTAGTTGGCAGGCTAACCCAGGCTTATTTACGTGGCAGGTCAGCAGGGCTCTGAGAGAGCAAGTCAGAGCATGCGTGACTTCTTGAGGCTTAGGCTCAGATCACACACTCCATCCATTCTACTACTTTCTGTAAGTCACAAGGCTAGCCTAGATTCAAGGGCTGGGGAAACAGATTCCACCTCTTCATGGAAAGGAATTGCATAGTCACATTGTGAAGGAAGTAGAAAACAGTGTCATTTTTTTTTTTTACAAATGTTGATCACACTGGGCCAGTGCACAGACCACACTACTATAAGTGAGAAGGGAGAGAGATGTTTCTTCATCCACGAGCCAGCACATTTTCTGGTTTTTATAGGTCCTAGGTTGGCTGCTATGTTTGCCAGCACTAACAGGTTCTGTGGGGTCCTCTGCCCTCTGCCTTTGGTCTAGACATTGTGTCTGTGAGTTATGTGACTGTTCTTTCAGATAGGCTTCATGAAAGCTCTCAGAGGCATGCTCTTGCTTGAGAGCCTCCTGATTCTCCCAGACAGCTGTCATAGCTGCAGCTTGTTGGCAGGGCTTCAGCCATTCACATCTAATCCTGTGCACTGATAATTGGAGGCGGTTTCACTTGTGTTTTCCTTCTGTGGCAGCCTATTTCCCCAGCAGCTGGGGCAGAAGCTGCTCACAGGTCTATGGCCATTTATGGGCAGAGCTAGAGACCTAATATGCATTCCAGGAGGTCCTGCCCGCGACCTTGGTCAACACAGTTTTAACCTCTACTAAATGCCCTGTCTTTATAAATTATATCATAAGACTTTTGTCATCATCAATGTGCCCCTCTACTGATCCATCAACATACAACCATACTATCATTGCTCCTGTCTTAAAACATCGATCTTTTCTTGACTCCATGCCCGCCATGCCTAGCTAATTTTTTGACTTTTTGTAGAGATGAGGTCTTGCTATGTTGCCCAGACTGGTCTTTCTTTTTCTTTTCTTTCTTTTTATTTTTATTATAGAGATATGGGGTACAAGTGAGAATTAACTACATAAGAAGGCTACATGTAGGTGAAATTTGGGCTTCTAACTGGCCCTCGTGCCCCCCTGGTAGTGGGCCAGATACTCTTTGTGCTGTCATGTGCTCCCCCACTCTTCTCCCTCCCTACCTCCCTCCCCTAGCAGTGCCCAGAGACTGCTGTTCCCTCACTTATGCTAATGTGACTAATGTTCAAGGCCCACTTATGAGTGAGAACATGCGGTATTCAGTTCTTTGTTTCTGCGATAGATCACTTAGTATGTTCTCTAACTCCATCCAATTTGCTGCAAAGTCCATGATTTAGTTCTTCTTTATGGCTGTATAATACTCCATCATGTATATGTACCACATTTTCTTTACCTAGTTCACTTTTGATGAGCATAGTATGGTTGATTCCATGTTTTTGTTATCGTGAATAGTGCAGAAATAAACATGTGTGTGTGGGTCTTTTTTTTTTTCTTTGAGTCAGAGTTTGACTCTGTCACCCAAGTTGGAGTGCAGTAGTACACTCACAGTCACCCCTGCGTCGACCTGCTGGGCTCAGGCGATCCTTCCGCCTTAGCCTTCTAAGTAGCTGGAACTACAAACGTGTGCTACCATGCCTGGCTAATTTTGTGATACATTGTAGAGACAAGATCTCACCAAGTTGCCCAGGTTGATCTCGAACCCCTAGGCTCAGGCAATCCTCTCACCTCAGCCTCTAAAAGTGCTGGAATTACAGGCTTGAGCCACCACACCCAGCCAGGTGTCTTTTTTTTGTAGAACAATTTATGTTCCTCTGGGTATATTCTCAGGAGAGGAATTGATGGATCATATGGAAGGTCAATTTTTGGTTATTTTAGGAATCGCCATGCTGCTGTCCACAGAGGTTGAACTAGCTTGTACTCCCAACAACAGTGTAGAAGCACTCCCTTTTCTTTGCACCTGCACCAGCATCTGTTGTTTTTTTGACTTATGAATGATAGTCATCCTTACCGGAGTTAGTTTATCTCATTGTAGTTTTGATTTGCATTTCTCTGATGATTAGTGAGGCTGAGCATCTCATAATGTGTCTGTTGGCTGCTTGTATGTCATCTTTTGAGAAGTGTCTTTTCATGTCCTTTGCCTACTTTTTAATGGGGTTGGTTGTTTTTTTCCTTTCCCTGTGTTTGAGTTCCTTATAGATCCAGGCTGGTCTTGAACTCCTGGGCTCAAGCAATCCTCCCTCCTAGGACCCTCAAAGTGATGAGATTACAAGCGTGAGCCACTGTGCCCAGCCACATTGTTGTTAATATTTTGAACAAATTGTTATCTGTCAGATCAATTAAGAATAAAACAAATAAAACTGTATTTTACCTTCACTTATTCCTTCTCTAATGCTCTTCCCTTCTTTTTGTATATCTGAATTTCTGACCTATATAATTTTCTTCTCTCTGATGAACTTTAACATTTCTTGCAAGTTGAGTCTACTGGTAACAAATTCTCTTATGTTTTGTTTGTCTGAGAAAATCTATTTGCCCTTCATTTTGTTTTTGTATTTAAAATTCAAGTACAAGCCGGGCTCAGTGGCTCAGCCTGTAATCCCGCGCTTTGGAAGGCTGAGGTGAGTGGATTGCCCGAGCCCGCGGGTTTGAGACCCACCTGGGCAACTTGGCGAGACCTCATCTCTACAATAAATAAAAAAAATTAGCCAGGCATGGTAGCGTGCGCCTGTAGTTCCGGCTGCTTGGAAGGCTGAGGCGGAAGGATCACTGGAGCCCAGCAGGTTGAGGCTGCGGTGGCCGGGAGCGGCCACTGCACTCCAGTCTGGGTGACAGAGTAAGACTCCAACTCGAAAAAATAAAAATAAAATAAAATAAAATTCAAGTACAATTGCTCTTCAGTCCTTTAATACATTTCAAAGCCAAGCCACTAAAGACAGAGACTGGCAATTGTCTTTCAACTTTCACTAATAAAGGACTATGTCTGGTGTCAGTGGTCTTTATCAGCAGGTGTTCTCCTTTGGGGAGTGGGTCTGATCCTGTGTGGAGAGAATGAAGTGTCTTATTTGGTTTCAGACCCTGAAGACTCTTGATTTCCCTCCTGGGATTCTGTGTCTTCTGCCAGTTCCTGTTGAAAATTGAATTTAGATTTTTAAAGATTGCATACGAAATGCTGGTCTGTATCAAGCTGGTGTGTGGCCCTCCCCCATGGCGGATGTCCCAACTCATCACATACCATCAGCAGCAAGATGCTCAGCAGCGTGGCTACAAGCATAAGCCAGGTCAGCTTGATGTTGTGCCACCTCTTGGGGGGAGGAAAGTGGTTGACTCAGGATGGCCAGTGTGGATTGAGGTGGCACAGGCAAGCGAGCAGGTGGTATAGCCCAGGCTTCAGTGGTGGGTGCCTGGCATGTTAAGTTGCCACCCTGTCCTTTACTTTAAAATTTGTTTTCTAGGCTGGGTGCGGGGCCTCATACCTGTAATCCCAGCACTTTGGGAGGCAGAGGTGAGAGGATTGCCTGAGCTCAGGGGTTTGAGACCAGCCTAGGCAATTTGGCAAGATCTCGTCTTTTCAGTAAATCAAAAAATTAGCTGGGTGTGATGACACATGCCTGTGGTTCCAGCTAGTTGGAAAGCTGAGGCGGAAGGATCACCTAAACCCAGCAGGTCAAGGCTGCAGTATCTATGAGCGTGTCACTGCACTCCAGCCAGGGCAACAGAGTGAGCATCTGACTAAAGAAAAAATTATTTTCTATTGATACATAATAGATGTGCATATTTTGGGGTACATGTAAAAATTTAATACATTTATATTACTTATTTATTTTTTTACATTTTTAATTTTTTTGAGTCGGAGTCTCACTCTGTCACCCAGGCTGGAGTGTAGTGGCACACTCACAGCCACCGCAGCCTCAACCTGCTGGGTTCAGGTTATCCTTCCACCTCAACCTTCCAAGTAGGCGGAATTACAGGCACACGCCACCATGCCTGGCTAATTTTTTGATCTGTTGTAGAGAAGATGTCTTGTCAAGTTGCCCAGGCTGGTGTCGAACCTGTGGGCTCAGGCCATCCTCTCACCTCGGCCTCCCAAAGTGCTGGGATTATAGGCATGACCATGCCTGGCCCATTTATATTATTTATAAAGATCAAATCAGTGTAATTAGGTTATCCATCACCTTAAATATTTGTATTTTCCTTAGGCTAGAAACATTAAAATTATTCTCTTCTAGCTCTATTGAAATGTACAATAGATTATTATAAACTATAGTCACCCTATTAATCTTAAACACTAGTCCTTATTTCTTCTTTAAGGTTATATATTTGTACCCATTAATCAACCTCTCTTCTTTCCCCCCTCCTTCCTTCCCAGCCCCAGGTAACCACCTATCTATGCTCTATCTTCATAAAATACACTTTTTTCCCCCTAGCTCCAACATATGAGTGAGAACATGCAATATTTGTCTAGTTCTGATGCTTACTTAGTTTCTTCAAACTGTGTTTTTGCCTTTCAGTATGCCTTGTCATTTTTTGTTGAAATCCAGACATTATGTATTTCATGGTGGGTTCAGACTACTTGTCTTATATGTCTCTGGATCCAGAGAAACCATAACAAAACCTGATGTAGAGACAAATTTCCTTGATAGACTTTGACTTTGACTTTGATGCCATGATCTTTTTCCCCTCCTTAGAAAGAGGGCCTGTACCCAGCAATCCCCCTTCTGGGAATATACCCAGAGGAATTCAAATCATTCTACAAAAGAGATATCTGTGCACACATGTGTATTGCAGCACTATTCACAATAGCAAAAACATGAAATCAATCACGCTGCTCATCGAAAGTGGAATGGATTGAGAAAATTCAGTACATATACACAATGGAATATTATGCAGCATAAAGAAGGACCAAATCATGGACTCCGCAGCAACTTATATGGATTTGGAGTCTATATTACTCAGTGATCTATCACAGAAACAAAGAAGTAGGTATCACATGCTCTCACTCATAAGTGGGCCCTGTTCAGGGTCCACTTATCATAATACTACAAAAAAGGGGTTGGCAGTAGCGGGACACTGCTGTGGAGAAGGGGGGGTGCACATAACATCACTGAGGGTGCCTGATCCTAATTCAGGCAAAGTGAGGTCCAGTAGGAGGCCCAAAACTTCACCGGTACCTAAATAACTTACGTATGCAATCCTGACTTGTGCCTCACAACTTTGAAATTAAATTAAATTTAAAAAAAAAGAAAGACGGTCTGTATATTTTGTCTGAATAGTTGGTGATCAGAAGGGTAAACTGTAGTGTTATTAGGTCTGTCTTCAGACTATTTTCTGCTCTCTACCATCCAGAAACTTGGTAAATTGTACTTCCTTCATCGCCTATAATTTGTGGGGCCATATGACTAGTTCTGAACAATGAGTTATGAGAATAACTGATAATGTGCATAACTTTATGGCAGAACTTGTACTTGACAATGGAAGACCCTCTAGAATTCTCTTTTCCTGTCTCCCAGAACAGCCAGCTATGTTTCCTCAGCTGGTTACTAATGAACATGTGTAGAGCAGTATCCCAGCTGACTTGTAAGGAGTATGTTGTTTTAGTGAGGAATAAGCCCCTGTTGTTTAGGCCATTATGATCTGGGAGTTGCTTGTTAGCTGAGTGTAGCACAGCTTAGCTTGACTGACACATCTTCTTCCAGGCCTTGATTCAATGGTCACCTTTTCCTTGAGGCCTTAATATGGCACCCGTAACTACCCCATCCTCCTAACCCCTTCCCTACGTTATATTCCTCTACAACCTCTATTTCCCTATAATATTATGGTAGTTTGCTCATTTATTTTGTCGATTATTCATCTCCTCCTGTCACCAGAATGTAAGCCTATGAAGACAGTGATGGTTTGAGTATGAGTACCACTGGAAGCAGACCCCAAGATGGAGGATGTGGTGCAGATTGTTCACTTGGGAGGGAATCCTGAGTGGTACAAGAAATGGAGTTGCTGTGAGATGTGTGAGTACTTGCTCTAAATCCACCAATTAGAATTTTTCACAGAAAGCCTGATTGGGTAATGCCTTGTACCCCAGTAAAGGTCTCGGCCCATAAGTCCATCTTTCTTTGGCTCCCCCTTGCTAATTAAGCATATTTCCTCAGCAACCTTCCCAATGACCCAAGAATCTGTGAGTAATAAACTACTTCTGTTATTAAAAAAAGAAAAAAGAAAGAATGGAGTTGGGGAAGAAAGACCAGGGAAGAATGTAAAACCAATAAAGGATGCATGAATAAGCTCATTACTGATGCAGAAAGTCCTCTGGAGATCCTCTGAGAAGCTCTCTTGAACTGGTTTCAGAATATTCCTAACTTCAGATAGGAAAACTGGAGCTTGTCCCCACCTCCTGTTCATTGTTGGCTGTACGTGAGTCTGGGGACACTAAACCTCTGGTACATCCAGACTGCCTTGTGCACTGGCTGAGCAAACTTTCCCAGTGCCACAGAAAGCCTTCTAGTGGAGAAGCAGGGAGATGAACACAGTCCCTGTGCATGGAAACTGTCCAACGTGATTGTAGGTGGGTCAAGGAGACATGCAGTGAGGACATCAGCAGAATCTGCCGTAGAGATTTTTTTTGTTTTTTGTCCCATGATGTGTCCCCAGCCTCTAAACAGTGTTTGGCACATTTTATAATGAATGAATCAATGAAAACTCTAGTGGGCATTTGCTGGATGTGTCCCTGGCATCCATTTTCCCTTTTATGATTAACTTTATCTATTTTTTCCCTTGGGAAACCACCTCTCCCATTTCTCAGACTGGGGCTTTGATTGGAGTTGGCTCCCCTCTAGTCCCTGGTTGTGGGCCACTCCCGCCCCCCTCCCCCCAAGGCCTTGATACTTAATTCAATCAACTTCTTACTCTGCCACAGTAATGTGTTCTTTTGGACCAATGAGTGCAAATTCCAGGACTTGTTCTCTCTTTTCCTGTAAGGATGTGAGGTCTGGAACAGCTGCAACCACCACAGGAAAGTCTGAAACACCTGGGTTGACTGTATGAAGCCCAAAGAGAAAACCAGTAAGAAGGCAGAGAGGAGAGGGAGAGAGTCTTGATGTTTGGAGACATCTTTTGGAGCTGCTGGATCATCTCACTTGAAGCCAGAACTAAATCTGGACTTTGAATGGGCATATCCAATACAAATTCCTTTATGTTGAAGCTACTTTGAGGCAGATATTTTTTGTCACTTATGGTTGAAAGAGTCCTCACTTACTCTATATTTAACTCACAGGCTTGTTGTGAGGTTTTAATAAAATAGCACTGACCGGGTGCAGTGGCTCATACCTGTAATCCCAGCACTTTGGGATTACATATGCTTGAGCTCAGGAGTTTGAGACCAGCCCAGGCAACATAGTGAGATCTCATCTCTACCAAATAAACAAACAAAAAATCAAACTAACTAACTAAATAAAATCTAAATAAATAAGTAAATGATATAGCACTTAGTGAAGCAGGTACACAAATAACGTTCAGTGAAATTGTAACCGATATCGTTATTATGAGGTATTTATTTTTGTAATGTTCGGTGACTTTTTTTTCTGCACCACAACACTGGCAGAGTTCTGTTATTCTTTTCAGCATTATTTAACTTCTACCTCTGAAGGAAAGATGCTGAGGGTACTACCCAGCCCCAGGTTCCCAACCACCACCCTGAGCCTCTTTGCCCCTCTACAGCTGGTGAACGACATAGGGCCCCCCCTTGGTGTGCTTCCAGTTCCTCTGAAACCTCATTTTCTTTTTTTTTTTTTTGGTGGTATTTGTCTCATCAAACTTACTCCTAAATCTTTTCAGCAAAGCGTTTCAAAAGCTTTTTAACAGAAATCAATGGCAACAAAAAAAAAGGTGTAAACTTTCCAGAATAAGCCCAGATTTTGAAAATGTGATAAAAATGTTATTGTGTGTCCAAAATTTTCACACAAGAATTGGAGGAGATTTAACACATGAATAGAGAAAGGCTGGTTAATGCAGAGTAGATGGGTCTGCAGGGCGGTGCTGGGCATTTCAACATCCTTCCCCTTGGACCGTCAGCCTCAAGATGACTGAATGCCGGTGTCTTTAGCGAAAAATAAATTTAATGCCTTTGGGGAAAGTATAAACATGGCTGGTTCAATTTCTGGAGTGATTGGTGGCTAAATTTTCAAGAACCTACTACATGGCAGGCATTTGGTATTCACTAATTTAATCCTGACCACAATTCAGTTTTAAAGACAACAAAACGGAGGCTCTGAAAGTGTAAGTCATTTACTGAAGGGCATGGCCAGTATGAGAGTGGAGCCAGGATCAGTCCTATGTCATCTGTCTCATTGCATATGCCATGGTTTGGCAAACGGGGGTAATAGGTCATAGGTTATAGGTTTGGCAAATAGGGAAAAAGGTCATGGCCAAATAAATCTAAGGAACATGTATTTTATGTATATATATCTGTATAGATGTACATATGTATATATATATATATACAGATACACACATATACACACACATATATATTTACATAGCAATATCCCCATTAAGGTATAATTGATGTAAAGTGTACATATTTAAAGAATACAACTTGATAAGTATTGACATAGCTATACCTGGGAAACCATCACCACAATCAATGCATATCCAATACTCCCCAAAAATTCCTCCTGTCATTTTGTAATTCCTTCCTTCCATCCATTCTGTCCCTCCCACTATTGATCCCGTGCAACATAAGATCTACTTTCTGTCACTAAAGATTAGTTGCATTTTCTAGAGTTTTTTGTTTGTTTGTTTTGTTTTTTTTGAGTTGGAGTCTTACTCTGTTGCCTAGGCTGGAGTGCAGTGGCACGCTCACGGCCACCACAGCCTTGACCTGCTGGGTTCAGGCAATCCTTTCGCTTCAGTCTTCTAAGTAGCTGGAACTACAGATTTGTGCCACCATGCCCAGCTGATTTTTGTATGTATTGCAGAGACAAGGTCTCGCCATGTTGCCCAGGCTGGTCTCAAACCTGGGGGCTCAGGCAATCCGCTTGTCTCCGCCTCCCAAAGTGCTGGGATTGCAGGTGTGAGTCACTGCATCTGGTTTACATTTTCTAGAGTTTTATATAAATGGAATCACACAGTATGTACTGTTTTTTGCCTGTCTTTTTCCACTCAGCATAATTATTTTGAGATTCATTCATGTTTATTTCTTTATATTGTTGCATAGTATTCCATTGTATGACTATATAACACTTTGTTTATCTATTCATCTATAGATAGACATTTCAGTTGTTTCCAATTTAGGGCTATTACAAATAAAGTTGCTATGAATGTTTGTGGACAAGTCTTTGTATGACATGTACTTTTCTTTTGGATAAATACATATGAATAAAATGATTAAATCCCATGGTAGGTATATGTTTAACTTTTAAAGAAACTATTAAACTGTTTTCCAAAATGGTTGCATGATTTTATATTTCTACCAGCAGTGTATGAGACTTCTAGCTCTCCCACATCTTCACCAATGCTTGGTATGATCAGTCTTTTTAATTTTTGCGATGATAATAGATGTATGGTAGTATCAAATGCCTTATGGTTTTAATTTGTAGTTCCCTAACAACTAATATTATTGAGTATGTGTTCATGTGCTTGTTTGTTATCTATATATCTTCCTTAGTTAAGCATTTGTTTAAATCTTTTGCACATTTTAAATTGAGTTGTTTCTTTTCTTATTATTGAATTTTGAGAGTTCTTTATGTATTCTGAATACAAGTCTTGATAGGAATGTGTTTTGCAAAGAATTTGTTCAAGTCTGGGCTTATATTTTTAGTCTCCTAACAGTGTCTTTTGAAGAGCAGAAGTTCTTAATCCTGGTGGAGTCCAATTTATTTTTATTAATTTATTTTTTTTTAGTTGAAGTCTCACTCTGTCATCTAGGCTGGAATGCTGCGGCACGCTCATGACCACCGCAGCCTCGACCTGCTGGGCTTAGGTGATCCTTCTGCTGTAGTCTTCCAAGTAACTGGAACCACAGGCTTGCGCTACCACATCCACCTTATTTTTTGACTTATTGTAGAGACAAGGTCTCACCAAGTTGCCCAGGCTGGTCTTGAACCCCTGGGCTCAAGCAATCCTCTCGCCTCAGTCTCCCAAAGTGTTGCGATTACAGGCTGAACCACTGTGCCCAGCCTAGAGTCCAATTTATATTTGATATTTCTTAACTTCTGTTCCACATTTAATAAAATCTTAGTTGCGCTGGGCGTGGTGGCTCATGCCTGTAATCCAGAACTTTGGGAGGCAGAGGCAAGAGGATTGCCCAGGGGTTCGAGACCAGCCTGAGAAGCTTGGTGAGACCTGGTCTCTACAATAAATTAAAAAATTAGCTGGGTGTTGTGGTGTGCACCTGTGGTTCCAGCTACTTGGAAGGCTGAGGTGGAAGGATCGCCTGAGCTCAGCAAGTTGAGGTTTCAGTGGCCATGAGTGTGCCACTGCACTCTAGTCTGGGCGACAAAGTGGGACTCCGACTCAAAAAAACTCCCCCAAACCAAAAAAACCCAAAACATCTTAGTTGCATCCTGGAAGATTTCCTTGGCTTGATTTTACAACTCACACATTTGCTCTTTGACAGTCCATCCTATTACTTAGCCTATATGTTGATTTTTTTCAATTATGAATTTTAAATTATTTTTAAAAATAAAAATAATTTATAATGTTTGCAGTAGGATAATCTTGCATATCCCTAAGAATGTTAATTATTCAGCTCAGCTCAGTTTATCAGCTTTATTTCCTCAGGTGTAAGTTCTGTGCTTGGTAAGAGTGATGCCTCTTGCATAGAGCTGGCTTTCCACAGTTGCTTGATGATTCTCAGCTGAGGAATCATCTTTGTGTTTGAGAATCCCTGTTAGCCTGTCTTTGACTGTTTATTGTATTCTGCCACCAGTATGAAGGTGAGAATCAGTCACCAGGAGAAAATTTCCTGGGGAGGGAGCTCCTCATTCATTTCTGGTGTCACCAGTCCCCTGGAACACTAGCCAGATTCTCTGTCTAAAGGCTCATAATGTTTTCTCCGACATGGAGGTAGACATCTCTATTGCTGCTGCTGCTCCAAGAGGCAGTGGGGAGCGGGAGTGTTGGCCTCATGGCTTCTACTCTGGTACCCCAGTTCATTTCCTATTGGGTGCTCAGAGCCTCTCCTGCTCTCACGCTTTCTGGAGACTTTGAGTGTTCTTGGAGGCACCTCCCATCTCCCTCTTTTATGAAAGAGTCTTCTCGCATGTGTGCTTCAGTATAGGCATTCTTTAAAAATCTGATCCAGGCCAGGCACAGCGTCTCAAGCCTGTAATCACAGCACTTTGGGAGACCGAAGCAAGAGAATTGCCTAAGCCTGCAGGTTCACGACCAGCCTGGGCAACACGGTGAGACCTTGTCTCTATAATAATTTTAAAAAATTAGCTAGGAATGGTGGCGTGCAGCTGTAGTTCTGGCTACTTGGAAGGCTGAGGCCAAAGTATCGTCAGAGCCCAGCAGGCCAACGTTGGGGTGGCCGTGAGCGTGATACTGTATTCCAGCCTGGGTGACAGAGTAAGACCTCAACTCCAACTCCAAAAAAAAAAAAAAAAAAAAAGATCTGGCTGCTTTCCATATTTCAGAAAATGTCCAAGATTTCTTATCCATAAGAAAACCCCTACCAGTTTTCTAACATTATTATGGATCAAAGCCATATTCTGTCTCATTTCTAAAAACCTGTGTTGGGAGGGGAGACTGCAACTGAGGCTCAGTCCTCCAGAACTGAATCTGTAGACAGTATTTGCATCTGTAGAAGAAAATCTTGGTATTTGAAAGCCCATGTGTGTAGACCACATATGTCAGATGTTATCATAAATGTTTGCCACTTTGACGTTTGCATTTCTGATGGAGAAGTTTGCTAGGGCCTACCTGCTGAGGGGGAAAGTATAACCATTTTTAGAAATGAAAATTATCTCTCCCATGAGAAACGGTTCATTGGCTTCCATTGCCCTTTGGATGACGCCTCAACTGGCTTCATGGGCCCTCCAGGCTCTATCTCCCATGAGCTCACCACCTCCTCTTTTGCTTTTTCTGTTCCAGGCTCAGGTAAATTTTTCCCCCTTAGTTCTATGAAAAGGTCCTGTCTCCAGCCTTTGAACATTCTGTTCTTTCTAGTGGAGCATTTGACTTCCTCTCCCTGCTTCCTTTCCTCTCATCCTGACTCATCCTTCTGGTCTCAAATTAAAGGTTCCTTTCTCGGTAGGCTCAGACATCTATGGGGACCCAGCTCATATCCATGCAGGCTCAGCTCTGATTCCAGTTGTGGCTGTGGCTGCAGCCCTTGAGTAGACGACTCTAAGTCATTCTATATCTCCTACAGAAAGTTCTGATGGGATCAGGCCCCTATACACAAAATTGTGATGTTGGTAACATGTTCTTATATTGCCTTTTCCTCCTTCTCTCACTCTCCTGAATCTTCTGCTTCCTGGGATCACGTCCCAGATACCTGAGTCCTTGTCTTAGGCTCTGCTTTCTGCAGGCGGGAGGGATCCAAGCAAAGCCACTTCCACTCTGGATTAGATTCCTGTGGTTTTCCAGGGGGGTGAAAATGCTCACTTTAGATCTGGAAAGAGGATCTCAGTGAAACCAACACCAGGTAGCAACCATCTGGTGGAAGGTCACAATTTCATTTGAGAACGAGGAAAAATCCAAGCTCTCATTCTTGTTTCTGGACAATGTAGAACCTCTTCCAGTTTCTGTCATGGAGGAGACAGCCCAGAGGTTTCAGATTCTGGCTCATTCATGCCCCTGCGGTCCAGCAGACGTCATTTAAATTTTCTGAGCCCATTTCTTCATTTGTCAAAAGGAGATAAGCGAACACATGGCCTCGTAACTTGAAAGATCACCATCAGGACAGGATGCTGTGCAGAGGAGTGGTTACTTAGATGTCCTGGGCATTCATTTCTTCATCTTGTGAATAAAAGGCTTGCCTTAGGTGATTGCTAAGGTAACTTCTGCTCTAACGTTCTAAAGAGACAGCTCTTCTTTTCAAACTTTATGGTAGAATGCATGCAGTATCTGTCTTGCTTGCTGTAGAATCCTGGTATATGGCATGTCCAGGGTTGAACTCAAGTCTTACAGTTGTGTGACCTTGGCCAAGTTTCTAAACTTTATTGTATCTTAATTCTCATCTCTTAAATGGTGGTGATAAGAGCACTTGAGTCATAGGATCGTTGGGAGGACCAAGCAAGGTCACACATGCAAAGCACTTGTTTGGTGTGGTGGACTAAAGAGAACTGCACATTTTTTTCTTCCCACTGAGAGTTGGAGCCCAATTACCCTTCCCTTGAGCTTGGACTGCCTTGGGAGACTTTCTTTGCCGATAGAGTAAGGCAGAAGTGACACTGTGTGACTTTGGAGGCTGTAATAAGAAACCTCAGACTGGGTATGATGGCTCATGCCTGCAGTCCCAGCACTTAGGAAGGCGGAGGTGAGAGGACTGTCTGAGTCCAGGGGTTTGAGACCAGCCTGGGAAACTTGGCGAGACTCCATCTCTACAACAAATCATAAAAATTAGCCAGGCATGGTGGCATGCACCTGTGGTTCCACCTATTTGGAAGACTGAGGCAGAAGGATCTCCTGAGCCCAGCAGGTTGAGGCTGTGGTGGCTGTGAGTGTG
Organism: Tarsius wallacei; assembly: GCA_963574415.1. Lineage (NCBI taxonomy): Eukaryota > Metazoa > Chordata > Mammalia > Primates > Tarsiidae > Tarsius > Tarsius wallacei. The sequence continues at coordinate 16,995 of CAUYQG010071249.1, read as the reverse complement.
CCACTGCACTCCAGCCTGGGCAACAGTGACTTCTGCTTAAAAAAGAAAAGAAAAAGAAACCTCAAACCTTTCACTCAGGCCTCTTGGCACACTGTCTCTGGGAGTTATGCCATTGTGTAAGAAGTCTGACCACCATGTGGTAGAGACCATGTACAGGTGCTATGACTGACAGTCGTAGCTGAGCCCATTCACCCATGCCCACCAAAGTACCAGATATGTGAGTGAGGGTGTCTTAAGCTCTCCAGAAAAGCCCAGCTGACTATCCTTGAGTAACCTGTATGAAACAGAACTGAATTGCCCAGCCAAGTTTTTGCCCAAATTCCTGCCCACAAAAGTGTATGATAAAATGAAGTGGTTGTTTTAAGTCACTAAGTTCTGAAGCAGTCTGTTATGCAGCTGCAATAGATTACTGAAACACCTGGCACATAATAAATGCTCAATACATACAGACCAAAGTTTTTTTAAATTTTTTTTTTTTGAGTTGCAGTCTCACCCTGTCACCCAGGATGGAGTGCAGTGGCACGCTCCTGTCCACCCCAGTGTCAGCCTGCTGGGCTCAGGTGATCCTTTCACCTCAGCCTTCCAAGTAGCTGGAACTACAGGCGAGTGCTACCACGCATGGCTAATTTTTTTATTGTTGTTACTGTAGAGATGAGGTCTTGCCAAGCTGTCCAGTCTGAAGTGCAATGGCATGAACAGAGCTCACAGCAGCATTCACTTCCTGAGCAGACAAGGATCCCCAGAACTATCACTGCTGGGATAGAAAAATGACCAATCAGCTCGCTGCCAAGTGCCAACAAATCAACTCACCATTAGGCCTCTACCTTCTGCTGATTGGTCCTTAGTACTAACCAATCAGCACAGCTAGTGCCGACCAATCAACTCACAGATAGTGCTAGCCAATCACCTCAATCTTAGGGCTATGTAAGCACTAGGTCACAGCTCCAAATCGGCAACTTCCTTTGGGTCCCTTTCTGTTGTCCGTGTTGGGTGGCGGGGTTCTGTCCTGTCAATAAATCCTGCTTTCTTGCTTTCTGCCTGTCCATGCCCCTCATTCCTCCTGGGTACGAGACAAGAACCCCGGCCTGAAGATCATCTGAGCCAAAGGGCTGCGCACCACTAAACCGGCAGAACTGGGAGAGCTGCTGAAAGAAGGCGAGACTCCGAAGCTGAGACACTCTGGGGGCTACACTTGCCAGCCCGCTGAATCAGCAACACTCTCAGGGCTTGTCTTGCCAGCCCATTATAGCCAACACATCTGGGGGCTAGGCTTACCAACCCTTCGGGCTGACCCCCTCTGGGGCTCGGCTGGCCGACTCATTGAGCTGACACTCTCAAAGCCCAAGCTGACCTCAAAAATCCATATCACTTCCATTTCAGTCTCCCGAGTAGCTGGGAATACAGGTGAGTGCCACCATGCCTGGTTAATTTATTTTTATTTTTTGTAGAGACGAGGGCTCGCTATTTTCCCCAGTCTGGTCTTGAACTCCTGGTCTCAAGTGATCCTCCTACCTCTGCCTCCCAAAGTGCTGAGATTATAGGCACAAGTTACTGCTTTTGGTCACATTGTCTTTTGTTTTTAACAAGAAATGATTTTTTTTTTTTTTTTTTTTGAGCAGTAGTCTCACTCTGTTGCCCAGGCTTGAGTGTAGTGCCTCGCTCATGGCTACTGCAGTCTTGACCTGCCCAGCTAATTTTTTTGATTAATTGTAGAAATGCGATCTTGCCAGGTTGCCCAGGCTGGTCTCGAACCCCTGGATTCAGGAAATCCTCTTGTCTCCACCTCCCAAAGCGCTGGGATTATAGGCATGAACTGCCTGCCATACCTGGCCAAGAAATGAATCTTGTATTTGCCCTCCTTCCCTACACTCTCTCTCCTAAATGTGATTGTTGGTTTCTTGGTGGCCTAGAAATGCTTCCAACTCCCTAAATGGTTTGGGTTCAAAGTGCATCTTCTTTGCTATACCAAACACACCTTGCTGTCTGATCACCTTTCCTTGCCAAAGACACCCATAGCACCCTATAGTGAAAAACCTGCATTGACATGGAAGAGGCACATTCTGAGCAGTAGTTACAGCATATAGCAGCTTGTGCATTCCTGAAATTTCGACTCTTTTGGCTTAATGGATGGAGAGCTGAGGCTTCTGATGGGATTTGCCCCTGTCTGAACCGGAGGGCTACAATGAAATATGGCAAGAGAAAACATTCCACTAAAAAAAAAAACCCTGAAAAACAAAGCCAAGCCAAATTAAACAACCACAGCCAAGAAAAAAAGAGAGGAAAAAAGAAAAAGAAAGGAAAGAAACGATGAAAAACAATTATATACAGAAGGAGGAGGGTGAGGTCCTGGAGGACAAATAGTCTACCCACATCTTAAAATTCAGGAACAAAGATGTGCCAAGTTTCTTTGGTCTTGTATAGGAACGTTAGTAGACCACCAATTTTAGGTTTTAAAAGACTCATAAAAATTTTGAAAATAAAGCATAATATTTTTAACTTATTAATAATTATTTCATACCAGTAGGGGAAATATTATTCAAAGTTAATCATGTACAAGTTTTATATCTGGGTCTATAGCATATGTCTGTTTTACCACAAACCATTTTCTGTAGATCTTAATTCAAAATTCCAAATTCCAGGTGATTGGGAATGACAGTAAGTGTTTGGTGGCTATCTAAGATTATTCTGAGTATTTAGATTAAAGATGACCCCAAAATTATGTTGTAATTTCACACAAAACACTAATTTATATGTTTGCCAGACGCTAAGTTGGTAAACATATTTTATTCAGAATAGGATGATTTCACTCTGGAGATGGTAGCAAATCGATTTTGTTGTGGTTTGTACTACATCAACTTACTTAAGCTGGAGTTCTGTTTCCCAGAATCCCCTTTCCTGAGTGGTCTCGAGTTAAAGTTGGTCAAAAGGTGAATTTGCACAAGCTTTGGAAGGCAGAAGTGATATAGCAACCATCACTCTAAAAAGGTTGTTGTGGTTGGATATGATGACAGACAGATACAAAGGTGCTAGTGGGTTCCATTTATACTTACTGTCCTCTGCTGAAGCCTAGTGTTCTTCCCAACTGATGACCTTGTTGACCTGAAGTGGCCTCGGGCTACCACTGGCTGCATTGGGACTGTAATTTATTTATCACTGTATCTCCAGTGCATGGCGCAGATTCTATCTTATAGGTGATCAGTATCTTGAGTGTTCACTAGATAAATGCACATGCATGGTTTTGCATGCACTGATTTTTGGCTACTTAACATTGGGTAATAACAATATAATTTTCTTCTGGAGAGTCATCATGTACGTTTAGTCAGACTACATTGGATAAGGTTGATTCCACCTCTTGCTCTGCTGACCATATGAATATGGCCAGGCCAATCAGGTAATCATATTCCGTTGGCTAAAGTCATTGGTTCAGGGATGGAACGGCACAACCTGAGCCAATTAGATGTGACAGGTCTTTTGCTATGACTGCTGAGATACAGCCGCATGACTGTCTCTGCTGGACAGTCATGCGGCTCTATCCCAGCAGTCATAGCAAAAGAGGATGTAGGCCTGATGATGTTAGCAGCCATTTTGGTAACATCCGGAGCCTGAGAAGAAAGCCACCATTGCGAATGGCAAAGTAATGAGAAGAAACAAGACTGTTCTAATAATATCGAGTCCCTGGGTTGAGCTATATACACTGGATTCAGTTGTATGAGTCAATAACCACCCTTCTTTTTTTCCTCTCAAAACACTAAGGAGTGGGCTCTCTGTGACTTGGAATATAAAAGTCCCCACTCACACTGAATAGTTTTCAATTTCCCTTTAGGAGAACACCTTTTTCAAATGCAAGTTTACCTCGGCCGGGTTCGGTGGCTCAACCTGTCATCCCAGCACTTTGGGAGGCCAAAGCGAGTGGATTGCCTGAGTCCGCGGGCTCGAGACCAGCCCGGGCAATTTGGCGAGACCTCGTCTCTACAATAAATCAAAAATTAGCCAAGTGTGGTAGCACATGCCTGTAGTTCTGGCTACTTGGAAGGCTGAGGCAGAAGGATCACCAGAGCCCAGCAAGTTGATGCTGGGGTGGCCGTGAGTGTGCCACTGTACTCCAGCCTGGGCGACGGAGTGAGACGCCAACTAGAAAATAAATAAATAAAAAGAAAATTTACCCCAAATCACATTACATAACAAGGCTAATAGCAGAGTTTGTGAGGATCAGGCCCTGACCTCCTGCCTCTCCATTCCCCAAGTTCTAAAGCAATTCCCAAGACACCTCTGTGAAACACTGGTCTTGGCAGAACACAGAAAACCACCAACTTAGGTCATGTTTCTTATTTTATTTTATTTTTTATTTTTATTTTTGAGTTGGAGTCTCACTCGGTCGCCCCGACTGGAGTGCAGTAGCTCGCTCACAGCCACTGCAGCCTCGACCTGCTGGGCTCAGGTGATCCTTCCACCTCAGCCTTCCAAGTAGCCAGAACTACAGGCATGTGCGACCACCCCGGCTAATTTTTGATTTATTATAGAGACGATGTCTGGCCATGTTGCCCAGGCTGGTCTCAAACCCACAGGCACAGGCAATCCACTCGCCTCTGCTTCCCAATGTGCTGGGATTACAGGGTGAGTCACCAAACCCAGTCATGTTTCTTATTTTAAAGATAAAAAAACTGAAATTCAGAGGAAAGATGTGACTGTCTCAAGCTCAGCTCCTGGCAGATCTAGGACTGCAAACCAGTCTTCCAGATGCCCCATGCAGGTGTCTTTTCTCACACAGAATTACAGCATCTGATGTACTAAAAAGAGACAGAGGCTGGCCATGGGGTGGCACACCCAAGATGCTGGTATTGGAAGGATGCCTGAAAAACAGATTAGGAGAGCCCTGGGTCATCATTGTTCTGGCACTGGCTGGGCTGGGGGCAATCTTGATTCTAGAATTGTCTTTATTCCTGGGATAGAAATGTCCTTGAGTGGAGAAGTTCAATTCAATTTAATATCCTTATGTTGGGTGGTTACTGTGTGTCAGGGAGTCAGCTGGCAATGAGGAGAAAGAGTTCAGTCCCTGTAGCCTGTGTGATCCAGCTGCCCATTTCTAGGAATCATTCCCACAAAAAATGACAGTGTGTGCAAAAAACAAAACAAAACAAAACCCTCCACCACCACCACCAACAATAAAAAACAAAACCCCAAAACCTTGCACTGGGATGCTTTCCCAGTGTGGTTTGTTATAGTGAGATATCGGCTACAGCTTATAGATCCATCAACAAAGGACTGGTTAAGCAATGGTACTTCATTCTATGGAATTACCTATGCTGCAGTTAAAGAGAACATGGTAGATCTAAGTGTATGGGCACAGAAAAAATATAGAGAGAGTTTTTGAGTTGGAGTCTCATTCTGTTGCTCAGACTGGAGTGTAGTGGCACATTCACAGGCACCCCAGCGTCCACCTGCCGGGCTCTGGTGATCCTTCCACTTCAGCCTTCCAAGTAGTCAGAACTATAGGTATGTGCTACCATGCCTGGCTTATTTATTTATTTATTTATTGTAGAGACGAGGTCTCACCAAGTCTCCCGGGCTGGTCTCGAACCCATGGGCTCAGGCAATCCACTCGCCTCGGCCTCCCAAAGTGCTGGGATTACAGGCTGAGTCACCAAGCCCGGCCGTCCATGACATATATTAAGTGGAATAATTAAGTTGCACAACAATATGTATGGTATAATTTCATTCTTGCAAAAATCATTTTCCAAAAGAGTGTGTGTGTGTGTGTGTGTGTGTGTGTGTGTATAAAAAGGCTGGAAGGATACTTCCGAAGCCTCCATTTTGGAGAGACGGGTTGGGGTTTGAGGTAAACTTTGGCCATTCGGTTTAAAGGGTCACCAAAGACCACATCCATTTATCAGGTCTGAGTATGCTGTACTTACATTCCTAGACTCCCTTGCAGCACAGACATATGATAAATCTATTAAATCACCCTGGGAGGGAGAGGACAGGGTGTTTGTTCCTTCTAGCAGAGAGGGCTGCAAGGTCAAATTCCTGGCACTGAAATGGTGCTGTTACCTACAGCAGTATGTACTGGTTACGCACTGCAGTGAGTACTGGCAGCAGAAGCAGTTTTTAATGTGCCAGAATGCTGGTGTACTTTGGGATCTTGTTTCTGGAGGCCTGACCTGGAGTGTCCTTCCCACATTCTGTGAGCCATACAGTATCCATCTAGTAAACTCTTCTGCTTCATTATTCAGAGTCAGCTGAGTTAGAGGGACCACTGATTATATGTCACTTGATGTATAAATGTATGTATAAATTTGGTAACCAAAACCTGTTAAAGAGAATACAGATGATCTCGTCCTAAAGGAGCAGGCAGCACATAGAGGTGTGTGTCCTTGCTCTATTTGGATTTTACGTTTTCATGGAAACCAGCGTAGAAACCCCTGAACACTTGAGGTTGATCATACAAATATATTGAAGGCTTACTATGCACTAGGGGAATGGTCACTTAGTGTTGTCCATAGTCATTTAAGTTCTAGTTATTCAGGAAGTGAACCTCTTAGTCACCAAATTCATTGTGCTGTGCATCTCCTCAGGAAAAATAAGTGCTGGTACGTTATTATTATTATTATTATTATTACAGTTATTTGGGAATATTTCTCAAATTTTCATACTTAGTCTTAGTTTATTCAAGCTGCTACAACAAATTGCCCTAGATTGGGTGGTTTATAAACAACAGAAATTTATTTCTCATAGTTCTGGAGGCTGTGAAGTCCAAGATCAAGGTGCTGACAGATTCAGTGTCTGATGAGGGTTTGTGTCCTGGTTCATTGATGGAGACTTCTTGCTGTATATTGGTGGAAGAGGCAAATGGGCTTGGGCCTCTTTTGTAAGGGCACTGATCCTATTTATGAGTGGGTGGACTTAAGAGGGGGAAGGGTATGGACAGCCAACAAGACTGTCAAATATCCACTACAATAGGTTGTTTTAAAGATGAGGAAGCAAAGTCTCAGGGAGATAGAGAAATGTCCAATATTCCATGACGGGTCAAGGGCAGCGCTAGGATGTGAACTCATGCAGTCTGATGGCCCAGATCCTGCTATATTCTTTCCTTTTATTCTGTTGCCTCTGGTATGGGTGATGTCTGATCTTGCTTACATACTATAGAGGACAGAACTTTTAGAGAACAGGGGGCTTGCTGGAGAAGGGGAGGAACAGAGGGCAGGTGGGGGCTGTTGGAGCAGGGATTGAGCCCAGGCAGCCTTGGTGGAGGCCAAAAGTCTTCTTCAACTTTACGCGTATTGAGGGCCCAGCCTTCTCTCACCCTCCCCTTTCTTTGTTGGTTTGAGGAGAAGTCCACAGTTAAGAGCTGGAGCCTGATGAACTGTCGTTTTCTTGTGGGCAGGAGTGGATGCTCATAGGCACAGACAGAAAACCAAAATGAATTGGGCGTTCTGGATGCTTCTCACAAAATGCTTAAAATTCTAAATTAACCCCAAGTTTATCTCTGAAGCATATTTGGGATATGGAAATAATCTTAGAATGTCACAATCTAGAATGTAGTTTAGATAAGTTAAGAGCCAGAAGAGAGGACTGCAAGGGCCTTGTCTCTTAGGCCTGTGTGGGTCCAATTTTCATAAGACTGTTGGGGATATAAAGCTGAACTGGGCAGATTGGACATATAGCTATGATGTCAGTTGTTCATATCTGTCTTTTTAAATATACTCATGTACCACATGATGACATTTTGGTCAATGATGGACCAAAAGACAGTGGTTCCCCCTAGATTATAACAGAGCTGGAACATTTCTATTGCCTTGTTACATAGCTGTTGTAACATTGTAGTACAGGGCATTACTCACATGTTTGTGATGATGCTGGTGTAAACAAACCTACCACCCTGCCAGTCATAAAAAGTATAGCTCATACGATCATGTGTAGTACATAATACTTGATAAGATAATAATGATACATGACTTTGTTCATGATGTATGTATTTACTGTACTATACTTCTCATTGCTATTTTAGAGTATACCCCTTATAGTTATTTTTAAAAATTAACTGTAAAACAGCCTTAGGCAAGTCCTTCAGGGGGTCTTCCGGAAGAAGGCAGTGTTATCATAGGTGATGACAACTCGGTACCCCTGAAGACCTTCCAGTGGGACAAGACATGGAAGTGGAAGACTGTGATACTGATGATCCTGACCCCGCTTAGGCCTAGGCTAATGTGTATGTTTGTGCCTTAGTCTTTTAAAAAAAATTTAAAAATGAAAAAAAAATCGAACAGAAAAGCTTATACAATGTGCTTGTGTTTTAACCTGTTATTATAAAATAGTAAAAAAGTTAAAAAAATTAAAAGTTTATAAAGTAAAATAGTTACAGGAAACTAAGATTAATTTATTATTAAAGAAAGAAAATTTAAAAAATTAATTTAGTGTCCTCTGAGTGTATAGTGCTTGTAAATTCTACAGTCATATTCAGTAATATCCTAGGCCTTCACATTCACTCACCACCCACTCACTGACTTACCCAGAGCAGCTTCCAGTCTGTTCGTGGTAAGTGTACTATACAGGTGTACCATTTAAAAAATCTTTTATGCCATATTTTTATTGTACCTTTTCTATGTGTAGAGATGTTTAGATACACACGTTTACCATTGTGTTACACTCTCCTACAGTATTCAGTACAGTGACATGTTATACGGGTGGGTAGCCCAGGAACAATAGGACATACCATGCAGCCTAGATGTGTTGTAGGTGATATCATCAAGGTTTGTGTAAGTGCACTCTATGATGTTCATGTAATGATGAAATTGCCTAACAATGCATTTTTCAATTGCCGTTGTTAGGCATCTGTGTAATTTCCATTTGGCTTCAACTGATTCGATCTGGCTGTTAGTTTTGTCTGTTCATTTCCCATTGTGAAGTGGGTTCCATTGTTGTCATTTCTGTAGATGAAGAAAAGGAGTCCCTCTATAGTGTAGCAAGTAACCCTGTGTCTGGCAGATGGTAAGTGGTAGATCAAGATTTGGACCCAGGCCTTAAGTCTCAGTCCAGAGCTAGGTCAATTCCTCCACCACAGAGCCATCCCCACAAGAGGGAGGGTTGGGATAATTCTCTCAGCTTCCTTGTGGCTTAACTGAGAAAGACATCTATGACAACGCAAATCTACGGTGGGGCTCGAACTACTAATCCCATCCTCTCACCACCAGGTGAAGAAGTGTGTATTACTTATCTGTTGCTGGGTTACAAGTTACCCCCAAATTTCCATTAGTTTTCTATTGATATGTAACAAAGTATCTCAAAACACAGTGGCTTAAAACAATATTAATTATACTTCAGTTTTTGTTAGGAATTCAGAAGAGATTTATCTGGGTGCTTTGGGCTCAGGGTTTCTCATACATGGCAGTCAAGCTCTCGACTGAGGCTGGAGTCACCTGTTGGTTTGACTGGGCCTGTAAGGTCTGCCCCTGAGGTGGCTCCTCACGTGGCTGGCAATTTGGTGCTTGCTGTTGGTAGGAGGCTTTAGTTCCTCACAACGGGGTCCTCTCCACAGGCTGCATGAGAATCCTCACGACATGGCGGCTGGCGTGGCGTTCCCCAGACTGAGCAACCTGAGAGAGCAAGGTGGAAGTGGCAATGCCTTTTTGGCCTATCATGGCAACCATACAATATCCTACTTGTTAGAAGGGAGTCACTAGGATCAGCTCATGTTCAAGGGAAGGGGAATTAGTGTCTACTTTTGAAGGGAAGAATGGCAAAAGAACATGTGGATATGTTTTAAAATCACCACAGGGTGATATCTCCTGCCACTTGCGTACACTGCCCAGCATGGTGTTTTGTCTCCCCTCACCCCTTCCTGCTCTACAGAGCTGTGTGTATCCTGGATGGTTTCCTTTGTGTGAAGTCCTGTGTTTGGATTCCACAGGCAGATTGGGTCTTGACGGGAGAGAAGAAAATTCTGGGAAAAGAAATGTCAGCCTATAATTAGAGATCATGGACAGTGGGCTGAGTCGTGCACAGGAATCTGAGAGGGAGGGAAGGGCAGGCTTGTAGTCCATTTTCAGTGCATTTATGTAGCCAGTGTGTCCCACTCTTCTGGCTCGAGGCACAAAATGAAATAAGGTCGTATCTTTTTTAATAATTTAATATTTCAGTGAAACAGCTTGAACTTTCATCTTGTCATCTGGAAAAATGTTTCAGTTTTTTCTCCAATAGAAGAAGACCCCAAGGTGCTTAATTGTATCCAAAATTTCTGTTTCTGTCCTTTCTACCATGCCTTTGGAGTCAGAGCATCCTGGGCAGTGTGACCAGGGCTTAGTGTCCTGCTCCTGCCACCTCCACAATTGCTGGCATAGACCCTATCACAGTGGACCCTGGGGTGTGAGGAGGGAGGATCTATCACCTGACTTCTACTCCCCATTGCATCTCAGCAAATGTGGCCAGCTCAGACACATGTCACCAACTCAGACACATGCACTCAGCCCTAGCCCAGAGTGTCAGCCTGTCTCCAGGTAGGGTGACTGCACACAGGGTGGCTCTCCCAGCTCCTGGGCTCTGAAGCACTCTTGACCTCCTTAACCCCAACTCTCTGTGGGAGCTGGTTCATCTGTTTTCATGTCAGGGACCTCAGGGCCTTCCCTGTCACTGAATTGAATTTAGGGCCATCCCAGTCTCATTACATATTATTTATTCCCCCACCCTTCATGTCTTTGAATAAAATTGATGCACCGAGAGGGTGTAACGCATTCCTTGCAGCTTCAAGCACAAAAGGTCCTAGGCTTAAACTTAAAAACTTTCTGGGGGAAGGCGTGGGAGGCTCTTTTTGTGTGGGTGTGAAGTAGCAGAAAGCGCCTCAAACTCGCGCTCTGGAAACCGGGACTAAAATCCTTGTTCAGCAACTTACCCTTCCCTGAAGCATTTGCATCTGCTTAGAAATTGGTATACACTAAGAGGACATGGAAGAAGCTAGAGTTGCCCTTTCATTTCCTTCAAAGTTTCATCCCCTTTCCCACTCATAAGTTTCCAGTCCTAGTTTTTGGACACATTCCACTATGGCAGCAAACTTCTGATATGCTCAATGCCAGGCACTGATATTTTGTGAATGTTCCATTGCATCTGAATGGTATTAAAGTGAATCTCTCTTACCTGTGTGCATGTGCACATACATGGATGACACGTTAAAATCTCATTGCATTTAAACCATGAAAACAGCGGGTGAGACTTTGAGGAAATCATCAAACAAGAAGTTTCAAGAGTCTCTCTCTGATGGTTCACATCTGGGAAGCTGGTGAGGTGTGGATTTGACAACTTATAAAGTGAATGTAGAGAAAGCCCCGAGAAAGGAGCCAGACTGCATGGGCTGCTATTGTGAGATTGAGGTCATGGTCATTTGGGCCAGGGCTCACATCTCCAGCCCCCTACAAGGGGCACCTGAAGCACTCGGGAACTTGAGAACTTGAACTTTTAAGCCAAGGAAGGCTCTAAAATGGCCCACTGAAAAAGGAAGCCAACTTAGAACAGTATTCTGAGTTTTTTCTTTTACTCCAAATAAAAATAGCTATTTTATTTTAATTATTTTATCTCATTTTTTATTTTAAAGATGTGGGGTACAATTCAAGGTTAAGTATACAAATGTTCATTATGCAGGTATCCTTGTTGATGAGGTGTGCCCCTCCCTCCCCTGGCAGTTTCCCTCAACTGCCATTCCTCCCCTCCCTCCCCGACAGTTTCCCACTACTGCCAATCCCTTTCTTAGAGTATAATGATAATTGTTCGAGGTCCACTTATGAGGGAGAACATATGGTACTCTTTTCTTTGTTTCTGTGATAGATCACTGAGTATGATAGACTCTAAATTCGTCTAAGTTGCTGTGAAGTCCATATGTTTGTCCTTGTTTATGGCTGCATAACATTCCATTGTGTATATGTACCACATTTTTTTTAATCCAGCCCAGCTTCGATGGGCAACATAGTTGGTTCCATGTTTTTACTATTGCGAATAGAGCTACAACAAACGTGCATGTGAAAAATAGCTATTTTTAAAAGAGTGGAACAAATACCACAATAATAATGATGTTACATTACTAACATTTATCGATTGCTTCCCATATGCTGGACACTGCAATATGCAGAGTAGCTTACCACATTTAATTCTAACAGCAAATCCCTAGATATGATCCCTGTTAACATATGAGGAGACTGAGGCTTGAGGAGGTTAAATAACCTCTCAAGGTCACACACCTGATATAATAAACTGAATGTACGTGTCCCTTAGAATTTTTATGTTAAAGTCCCAACCCCTAGTGTGGCTGTATTCAGAGTGAGAAAGTCATTAAGGTCATAGGGTGGGGCCCTTGTTAGGTTGAGGAGGCAGTGCTGCAGGAATGGCAAAGAATTGCACAAAGAGTAGCAGAAAGAAAAGGTGTATTATCCACTTTCCACAGGCAGAAAGGGGGCTGAACACCTATAGGCGAGCATGGCATCCAGTATGGAGGGTCAGAGTATTTAAGATTTGCCCATGGAAGTAAAAATATCTTCAGCAGCTGCATTCTTGGGTGTGGATAACAATGGTCTTGAACCTCCAGGTGGCCTGGGAGTCAGTTGTAGGAGGCTGATTTCTACAGACTGAGTTAGCTCTGGTTTTCTCTGCTGGAGGGCAAGTACTTAGATTAGTAAGGAACTTGCTGTGGGTTAGAAGTGTTTGTCAAGAAACTACACCCTTGGGAATCAGTGTGTATTTGAGAAAGCATGACAAAGCTAAGCAGTGTTCAAATGACTGTCACAATGACTAGAATTACTCCATTTTGGCTTATCACCCTTTCAGCCCTGATCTAATAGGATTAGTGTCCTTATAAGAAGAGGCACCAGAATGCGCTCTCTCTCTCCCCCTTTTTCTCTCAATCTCTCCCTCTTTCTCTCTCTCTGCAAGCACAAAGAAGAGGTCTTGTGAATACACAGTAAGAATGTGGCCATCTGCATTCCAAAGGGAGAGTCCTCACCAGATACAACCCTGCTGCAATTTGATCTTGAACTTCCAGGTTCCAGATGAGGAAAAAATAAACTTCTGTTGTTTAAACCAGGGGTCCCCAACCCCCGGGTCACACCGGTACCAATCCATGGCCTGTTAGGAATCAGGCTGTACAGCAGGAGGTGAGCAACAGGCACGGAGTGAAGCTTTATCTGTATTTACAGCCACTCCCCATCACTTGCCTTGTCGCCTGAGCTCCACCTGCTGTCAGATCAGCAGCGGCATTAGCTTCTCCAAGGGGCTCGAGCCCTTTTGTGAACTGCACATGCAAGTGATCTAGGTTGTGCACTCCTTATGAGAATCTAATCCCTGATGATCTGAGGTGTAGCTGAGGTGGTGATGCTAGCACTGTCTCCTATCTAGTTTGGATGATCAAGTTGCAGGAAAGCAAGCTGAGGGCTCCTGCTGATTCTGCATTATGGTGAGTTGTATAATGACTTTATTATATATTACAATGTAATAATAATACAAATAAAGTGCACGATAAATGTTATGATCTTGAATCGTCCTGAAACTCCCCCCTCCCCGATCTATGGAAAATTGTCTTCCACAAAACCAGTCCCTGATGCCAAAAAGGTTTAAGCCACCCAGTCTGTGGTATTTTGTCAAACTAATATACCTGACAACTCACTACATAGGGATTTTGAGCACCAGAGCCCTCATTCTTACTCCTCACCCTAAACTGCCTCCTAGAAATATCATCATTTTCATATTGTTAATTTTTTTTTTTTTTTTTGAGTTGGAGTCTCACTCTTGCCCAGACTGGAGTGCAGTGGCCGCTCCTGGCCACCGCAGCCTCGACCTGATGGGATCCGGTGATGCTTCCGCCTCAGCCTTCCAAGTAGCTGGAACTACAGGCGTGCGCTACCACGCCCAGCTAATTTTTAAAAAAAATTTATTGTAGAGATGAGGTCTCCCCAAAGTTGCCCAGGCTGGTCTCAAACCCGCGGGCTCAGGCAATCCACTCACCTCAGCCTCCCCAAGCGAGGGATTACAGGCTGAGCCACCGAGCCCAGCTTATTGTTAAGTTTTAACAAGCAGTAGGCTAGTTTTAATATTTAAATTGAGGTGAGATGTGCTTTTTTAACTTTTAGGTTTTTAATTTTAAGGATGTGGGGTATAATTCAGGGCTAGGTATACAAATGTTCATTATGCAGGTACCCTGAGATGTGTTTTTAAAACTTGGCATTATTGTGTACAGACCTAGTCTATCATTGATGGTTGTTACTTAAAGCAGTTTCACTAAATTTAGATATCTGGAAAAAAATTTGTTTGAGCATGGAAATAGGTTGGAAATATTGCACCCAATAATAACAGTTGGACTTTTGGCTTATGAAATACTTCAGTGGGAAAGTATTTGCTTAAATCTCTGCCTGCTATTATAATTGAAGGTTTGGCAATAGCATTTGCCCTTCCCCTGAACTTTCTGGATTTCAAAACCATGTGGAAGTGGAGTTTGTCTTATGTGTGAAAAATAAGGTCAGGCAACTTTTGAAGAATTGACATCAAGATGTGTGTTTAGCTGTGTCCATCATTTACCGCATGATTATCTGGTGTGAATGATCTATACCCTTTTTATTTTTCTCTCCCTCCTTTGAAACTGCTGTGAGGATCCATCTGGCTGTTGCCTACTTTCTTTCTTCCACACGTTGGCTGCTCTTTTCCTTACCTCTGCTAGCAAAGTGCCCTCAAGGGAAGTGGGTGTCAGTCACTCAACAGGAGCCAGGGCTGGAGGGCAAGGCTTGTCAATAGATGGGAATGTGGGCTGCCCTTGGCTTCACTTTCTTTCCCTGTTGTGTGAGGGTCAAACTTCCTTCTCATTTGGAGAGTAGATAGCTATGTGTGCTCTGGTCTGCTTCCCTATTTCTAACTTTGACTAGTGAATTTAGCTTTATGGAAGTAGCTTCTTCTGCATCCACTGCTGGCTCTCTGTAGACAATTCAAATAGTACAAAAGGATAGGTAGATAGGCAAGAATGTCCATAATCTCATCTATAACCACTATTAACCTTTGGGGGTAAAATTCCAAATATCCTTCTGTGTTCATGTATACATATAGATACATGAACATTTATATACATCAGATTATACTGGGCATGTTGTTAAGGAACATTAGCATTTACCCTTCATATGCTGCAGGGATCTCTCCTTGTTGTTGTATAAAGCTGTGTGCTATCCTTTTGTGACAGGATGTGTAAGGTTTTGATTCAACCAAATAGCCAACCAAGATATCAAGTTGGTTTTTTTTTTTTTTTTTTGAGTTGGAGTCTCACTCTGTCACCCAGACTGGAGTGCAGTGGCATGCTCCCAGCCACCACAGCCTCAACCTGCTGGGCTCTGGCGATCCTTCCATCTCAGCCTTCCAAGTAGTCAGAACTACAGGCGAGCGCTACCACACCCGGCTAATTTTTGATTTATTGTAGAGAAGAGGTCTTGCCAAGTTGCCTGGGTGGGTCTCAAACCCGCAGGTTCAGGCAATCCACTTGCCTCGGCCTCCTAAAGTGCTGGGATTACAGGCTGAGCCACCGAGCCCGGCTAGCTATCAAGTTTTTTAGGGCTAACTCCAAAAGAAAACCTGACTGTTGGCATTAGGTGCCAGATGCCCTGAGAGAGAGCATGAACTGACTTTGTGGGCCTTACCTTTTTTTTGGAGGTACTGGAACTACAAAGAAATCATGTTTGGGGAGAGTGTAGTGTTCATGAAGATAGTCTATCTATTTTTAATACTGCCCTATGGGGGTGGTCAGGGATGCTCATCAGATTTTTCTCTCCTGAGGCTATGGTAGGGGACCTCGACATAATTGATCATACAATTTCTGGGTGACTATAGAAAGGGGAAGCTGATATCTTGTTCCTTGGTCATGCTAAGCCTCCAGTTTGCTGACCTTTCCTGATGTTTCCAGAGCTGAGGGTGGTGGTAGGGAAGGAAGGGGGATGGAATGAAATAGGGGTATGGGCTTTGGAGAAGGGCAAATAATTGCCTTTTTGAGATTCTAGTCCCTGAGAACTGTGAGTGCACATTGCTGGACCCAAGTTGGGGTGGCAGAGGGTAGGTGGAATGTGGGCTAGAGACTCATGGGAGATCATTGCATCATGGGACCAGGTGGGGCTTAAATCAAATAATTGTGGAGCAAGGCCACCAGCAGGGTGACAACAGATGAATGTAGATAAGCCTCACAAGGAATTGCCAGTGCTTGGGATTGAGTTCCTCAGCAACAAGGTCTATTGAGGCCCCCACTCATCTGTGTCTAGTTCACAGCGAGTCTGTAGGCAAGCTGTGTGAGTAGTGATGACCAACACAAAACACATTGCTCCCAGTGGCCGAGGACCCTCCTTTTTTAATTTTTAATTTTAAAGATGCGAAGTGCAATTCAGGGCTAGGTATACAAATGTTCATTATGCAGGTACCCTTGTTGATGAGGTGTGCCCCCCAGTTTCCCACTACTGCCAATCCCTTGGAAAGGAAAGATGTTAATGGGGCCCTGTGAGAGAAGTCTACCAGTGGGGTGGAAGGGAGCCCTAGAGAGACACAGCAGGGAGGGAACTGGAAACAGTACCCTGATTGCCTTTTGGTCTCTGCCAGCACCTCACACGCCCCCTTCCAGAACCAGTCAGCGTTGGAAATAGAGTAGTGTAGCCCCTGGGGCCAGCCTCTGGGGGAACAGAGCAGGGTGGGGAAAGGCAGAGACTGGATTTGGGGGGCAAGTGGGTAGAGACAGAATAGCCAGCCCAGAGAGGTTGGTGTCTTGGAAAGTTTTCTTAAAGGCCCAGACTTTATTTGTATGCCACAGTCTTGGGTCAGATATTTGTATGAAGCAGGTAGCTGGTAGCAGTCTATACATCAGGCAGTGACACAAAACGGGCTACAATGTGTGGTTTTTGTTCTTCTCTAGAATAGTAAGAGATGGGTAACAGTATCAGCAACACCCAAATTACAAATCCCAAAACCTAGGTGATTTTCAGATTTAAACATTTAAAACATTCCGAATTT
>CAUYQG010071247.1:0-22454 GCA_963574415.1 Tarsius wallacei | reverse complement strand
GCTCGGTGGCTCAGCCTGTAATCCCGCGCCTTTGGGAGGCTGAGGTGAGTGGATTGCCTGAGCCCGCGGGTTCGAGACCCGCCTGGGCAAGCAAGACCTCATCTCTACAATAAATCAAAAAAAATTAGCCGGGCGTGGTAGTGCGTGCCTGTAGTTCCAGCTACTTGGAAGGCTGAGGCGGAAGAATTGCCGGAGCCCAGCAGGTCGAGGCTGCGGTGGCCGGGAGCGGCCACTGCACTCCAGTCTGGGCGACTGAGTGCTACACCAACTCAAAAAAAAAAAAAAAAAAAAAAAAAAGATTGTGCCATTTTTATTGTGTTTGTTGAGGATGTGAGGAGAGACTGAAGCTTAATATTTTTTATACCAAAACCAAACCAACAGTTAATTCCTGCCAAAAGTAAATAAGTAAAAATCAGTCAAACTAGGTTTTTGGCATAGAGACAAATAATCAACTTTTTGATAATTTTATTTTCCAACTAGTTATTTTGGCATTACATAAATATAGTAACCCCCTGCCCCCCAAAAAGTTAAAAGTTTTTTTGGCAGAGCCAATGACATTTACACTTATGAAACAAACTATTTTTAAGCTTAACTGGTGGAGATAGGCTTATGTGCAAACATCTTAAAATAAATATTGTTTATTCTTAACAAGTGATTGGATGTAATGGATTAAATAATAAACAAGAATAGGCAAGAAATTCTGTCTAGCATTCTTGTTACATTCTGGCATTAATTTCTTGATGGAGACCATTCATCTATGCCCTCTTGAGCTGCCTAGCTGAAGAACTCTGTATTTCAGTTATGCAGTGAGTGACAGTTCTCCCATCTGTACCTATCTGTCTCCTGTTCAAATGCACAAAATGTATTCCAGACATTGGTATATCTTTCACCTGGGACAGGTTTCTACTCCAAAGGTACAAGCTTGCTTAGCTTGTACAAGCCTGCTGAGAGGAAGGCTCTGGTGTTTGGAGTTGTGTAGTATTCAATAATTTTGTGAATGGAAAAGGCTCTTTCAAAATGGTGGTTCTTTCTTCTTTATCTATATAACCTTGCTCTTCCAAGTGTGGTCCATGAACTCGGGGCATGAATATTGTTAATAATGCAGAAATCTCAGGTGCCACAGCTGACCTACGGAATCAGAATCAATACTTTTTAAGATAAGCCCCAGGTGATTTCTATGTGTATTGAAGTTTGAAAAGCAACTTCTGCTCCGTTGAACTCAAACCAAAAACATTTACCTTCTGGATAAACTAAAAAGCTTTACACAGGGGCTAGGCCATCAGCTTTTTCCTCCTCACTGGGTTATACTGAGACTCTTAGCTGGGACGAAGACTGTAGAAAAAAAATGCTGAATGCCAAATGTCCACATCCTTGTAGCTAACCTCCATGTGTGGCAGGAACTTAGGGTGCTTGACCAGGCCATCTGAACCATGGGTCAGTGTTTCAGCTAAAGGGCTCCTAGCAGAGGTTTATAAAGAAAATAATTCAGACAGACTAATCCTGGCTGAAGAAGAAGGCACAAGGCCTCAGCCATAGCAAGGTGTGGAAAATAAAGACATGTATAATCCTGTTGGCTTTCCTGAACTTACCCAATTTTCCTTTTATTGATTTATGCATGATTAGGGCAACAACTTACAAATGTATGCACTAAGGGACAGTGCTTGAAACTAAAAAGGAGAAAACTGTGATACTATAGTTCCACAATTGAAAATCTTCATTTGGCACTGATTTCAGAGTTAAATGTTCACATCTGAAGATAGTAAACACAACTCTCAAATATTTGGAAAACCACCATAATTACTTGTACACAGGAAAACAATAATACAAATTTCAAATAATTATCAGTAGACCTGGAACCCCTTCCTTTATTACACAATATTCTGTGACTACTGCAAAGCCTCCGAGATACATGGCGTATCATCACCCCCTCCACTTTACAGATAAAGAAAGAGGTCCTGAGCTGCTAAAGCAAGCCACCCATTGTTATAGTTATCAAGGGGCAGAACTGTAAAGACATCTGATTCCAACACAATGCTCTTTTTATCCCTTCTCTACAATGTTTGGGTATAAAAAAAAATTCTCACCTTGCACTCTGAAAGATTGTTGAAGGATTACACTAGCCAATCATATGACACTACCACATATGTGGTAAAATTGCATAGTGATTTGAAAACTGCAGTAAAATATAGACCTCCCCAACAATGCCACTGCTCAGAAGTTGCTTCTATTTTCTTCTTTTTCCCCTTATTTTTATGAGACGAATGCTTCACATGCAATCCATCCTCTTAACAAATTGCATAGACTGTATTGTTACTAACTATTGGTACATTGCGTAAAACAGATCTCTAGAGCTTAACATCTTGCTTGACTGTAATTTTATGGCTGTGAATTAGTAACTCCCAATTTTTCCCTCTCCCCAACCCCTGGCAACTACCATTACATTCTTTGATTTTATGAGTTTGACTATTTTAGAGACCTCTCATAAGTGGAATCATGCAATATATGTTTTTCTGTAACTAGTTTACCTCACTTAACATAATATACTTAAGGTTCATTCATGTTGTCGTATATTGCAGGATTTTCTTCTTTATTAAGGCAGAATAATATTCCATTGAATGCATATGGCACATTTTATTTTCCATTGATCTGTCAATGGACATTCAGTTTGTTTGCACATCTCAGGTATTGTGAATAGTGCTAAAGTGAATATGAGAATGCTATTATCTTCCCAAGATTCTGCTTTCAGTTCTTTGGGATACATACCCCAAAATGGGATTGCTGGATCAAATTGTAATTCTATTTTTAATTTTTAAGGGAACCTCCACAATGTTTTCCATAGTGACTGTACCATTTTTACATTTCCACCAACAGTGTACAAGGATTCTAATTTCTTCTCATCCTCGTCAACAGTTGTCTTTTGTTTTTAGATAGTAGTCATCCTGACAAGTGTAGGGTGATATCTCATTGTGGTTTTGGTTCGCATATCCCTGATGATTAGTAACACTGAGTATTTTTTCATATACCTGTTGGCCATTTGCATGTCTTCTTTGGAAAAATATCTTTTCAAGTCCCCAGTCCATTTTTAATTGAGTTATTAAGGTTTTTGTTGTTGTTTGTTTGTTTGTCTTTTACTATTGTACTGTAGAAGTTCCTTATACACTTTTACCTCTTATTTAATATATGGTTTGCAAACATATTCTTCCATTTTAGGTTAACTTTTCATTCTGTTGATTCCTTCCTTTAGCAAACCATAAGCAAAGTAATATTCTTGAGATAGCAGAAAATTCAGCTACTACACTCCCAAAAAGCAACCAGAAATTAAAGGTCCTACATCTTGCTTTCTGTTTAAACTGTAATTTCTTCAGGTCTTTGGAGCTGTATTTGACTATTCTGTTGTCATTTTTAAATTCAGTTTTGCAAGTATGGCTCATAGTATTCTGTGTATCTTGTCAAAGTCAATAAATAGAACCTATTCTAACCCTATTTTGCTTGAGATCCTTCCCAGAAGAATCTACTTTGCTGCAGGAAAAATTGAAGCTAATGTTCATGTCCTTGCCAGAGCTGTCTCCAGAACACACCAGCCAAATGAAATTCAAAAAGCTGGTGTTGTGTTCTCAATTGTACCAGTATAGTGCTAGGCACTGGGGATACTAAACTAAGTAAGAAAACAGTATAAACAAATAATGACGTCACTTGAATTGGGTGGTGTAATAAATGGATATTAGAGGGAAAAGGTATGAATGGTGAACAGTAACATTGGAGGGTAGGTAAACGATTGAGATAAGCCTTGAAAAGTTAGTAGACAAGTGCACCAGGACCAGATGGAAAGGGTATTCTATCATCTGTACTAGCTTTGAAAAATGTGGGCACACTAGACACTTTCTCATTACTGTGCCCAGGGCAGACATTACTAAATGACCATAGCTCTCTTTCCTATTCAACCAAGACATGGTCTCAGAATCCTTATCAGTAGTGTTTCAAAGAGCACTACTGATGCATCCAAAAGTATGTACAAGGTCTTTACCCTCTGCCCTTGATCCAAAACATCTTCAGTATTTCGTTTTGAGTGAGTCAGTCATAGTGACCTAATTCAATAATATTCCAAGACAGCTTAAATAGGCCCAAGTTTAATAAAAAATACTGAAAAAAAAAAAAAAAGAAGAACACTCCCTTTTTAATGTTTCCTTCCAGATGGAGGGAACTCTATCCTTGAAAACTTCTGATGCTCTTTGTCAGTTTTATTTACTCTGCCCAAGTAGAGGAGGACAATACTATCTGATTGTTAAATCTGCAAAGAATAAACTGACCATACATAGTTCATCTCCTCTCATTTTTCCTTTTGGGAAGAAGAGCTTTCAGTATCTCCATTTTGTATGTCTTCTCTGGTAAGTTTTTGTCTTGATGCAGCCTACCCTATCCAATCTGAAATGCCAATCAGTGGGGCTCTTTGATCCTTACTCAAAACTATAACCTTGAGGAAAATGAGACAGGCAAATAAGGTTATACCTCAGAAGACTGCGTAAAAAGGAAATAAAAGAAATGTCACTGGGGAAACAAGAAGGAAGAGCTTCTTTATGCATTTTGGTGTCATGTACTTTCATCAAACAAGGGATCATTAAGTTTGTTTACTTCAGAGAACCCTGGGTGGGGCTAGAGTTAAGTCTAAAAGAACCCTGAATCTTAAGGAAAAGCTGATCACTCAATCCAGAACTTTGGTGTTTGTCAGAAGGAATGGAGATACCACACTTCAAAAGGTCAGTTATTGCCCATGGCCAAGTTTAACCCCCTTGACTGAGGTATAGCTAACACTTTCTATTGAGGGATTGCCACAATATGCACCCAATTTTTCCCAACTTTGTACACTGGAGTAAGAGTGTGCAAATTGTCTTAATAATAGCCTCCAATAAATCATGTCCCCCATGTCCATACACCTTTGCACTATGATTTTGTCCCTCCTTCCAACAAGAGATGAAGTTGATTTCCTGACCCACTGAATCTAGTCTGACCTTGTGACCTGTTCTAACTAGTAGAATGCTACAGAAATGATACTATACGACATTTTAGGATAAGATTTATGAGGCTTTACAGTCCCATTTTCACACTCTTGAAATTCCCATCACTATGTAAGGAAGCCCGAGAGACTACTGAAGGATGAAAACCATGTAGAGAGTCAAGCTGGCAATGAGTATCAAGGTGCCAGACATGTGAATGAGGCCATCTTAACCCTTTCAGGCCCAGTCAAGCTGCCAGATGATTACAGCTACATGATAACCTCAAGTAAGACCAGCAGAAGACTCTCCCAGCTCACCCCAGCAGCTCAAAGAACCAGGAGAAGTAATAAATCATTGTTTTAAGCTATTATATTTTGTGGTGGCATGTTATACTGCAAAGGACTGTTTCTCCACATATAAAAAGGCCTTTCCCAGAACCTATTCTACATTGAACATAAAAGTCTGATACCTTTGTCATTAACCTTTTAAAAGTGCCAGTCCTTTTTTTGTGGGCGGGGAGGTGGGAGTACTGCCTTTTCCTTTCCTCACTCCTTAGTGGGAATCCACTTAATTTTGCATCAGTAATTTTTAGGAGAAGCTACAGTTGACTAAGCTCATTTCCATTTTTTTTTTTTTTAACTGTCCTCTTAACTAAGGGCATTTCCCCTCTTTCAGATTCCTGTTTCACCACCTAAAATATCTTCTTTCTTCCCATATTTTCCAAAGCAATTGAACTATAATAGAGGAGAACATACATTTCTTATAAGAAAAATGCATTTTTCCCCCCAGACAAATCCTTATCTTCCCAATGGCGTGCTCCACTCTGGCTATTTGTAGCTGGGCATAGGAACTAAATCGCTGCTAATTAGAGATAGGCAAGCCTCAAAAGGATTTGACTCAGGTTCCAATTTGCAAATGGGGCTTGTGTGTTTGGATTTGGATTTGGATTTGGATTTGGATTTGGATTTGGATTTGGATTTAGATTGAACTAAAACGTCCCTGCACGCATTAACTTAAAGCTCTTGTTTTTAAATGCAGCCAGATTTTTGCACTCCTATATGTGCATAAAAACACACGCACAGCCAACAATGACAAACTTTTTTCAAGTAAGGTAGGAGTTTGAGTTGATATATTTCAGTTGAAGGGAACTTGGAGATTCCTGTTTGGGATTACTTTGCCTTTCCTAGAACCTCATTAGCACCAAACTGTCATGGTTATTTTGCTTTTTGCTTCTCAGGTTTTTGTCATTGTGGTTGTTGTTACGAGGGGGTGTTTTTTGGCTTCTGGATTTTAATTTTGTTGGTGAATAGCACTGAAATGAAAAGTCAAAGAGATATTCACAAAATTTGTTTTTTGATCTATAAGATGACTAACAGTCCAAACATACTTTCACAGATTCACTGAAATATTTTGGAATTCTTATGCTCTAACATCAGTTGACAGCTTACTGTGTATGTGTTCGTTTAATCCTTAAAACCACCATATGAGGTGTGGTTATTATTAATTTTCCCTATTTTGCAGATAAGATACATAAGGAGAGAGAGGCTAAAAAATTAGCCATGCCATGCTGCCATCTTCTGCTTGGTCTCAGTCCATTAAAGAGCAACCCATGATAAGACAAGAGTAATCTATGAGATGTTCTTCTACCATAAATAGCTAGATTTTAATTATGTGATTCTGAAATAATTGTAAATAACTAGCCCTACATTACATTAATCACAATTGATACATGAATTCTAGTATATTAGAGTTTAGATATCATCTAGGCTAATTCCTGCGTTTACATATAAAAACTAAAAACTCAGAAAAAAACATATGACTGGTCTGTTGATACATCTGGTTCAGAATAATTTGCAGATTTCACATTAAGACACATGGTGCTCAGCAGTTGGGTTGAAAATAGGTTGTTCCTTAGAGAAGGATGGCTTGATTCTCCAGTAGGTTCACTCTCAAATGGCATTAATCTTGCAGAATTCATAGTCATCTAGGGTACGGCTCTCAGCCTTATAGACTCTGAAACTGCTATTTATTTTTCACCATAATAAAGGAGAATCACCTCTAAGAGATAGAATCACATTAACCAAACTCACAGATTGAAATAATGTAAACCAGGTGTAGAGTTAGTTACACTGAGGAATATCACAATCTCCCCTCTGCCAAATACACAGTATAATAGTTAAAATATTGAAATATATTTCTGAAAGACATAGTCATGCTCAAAATCAAGACAAACAGGATTTGGCCTCCTTCTCTACCTCAGGGAAGTGAATCTCCTCTTTTTTTTCTCTCTCTCTCTTTAATTTATTTTTTAAATAAACTATATTTTCTAATCCCAAAACAAAAACAAAAAACAAAAGCAAGACAAACATATCCACAGGCCAAAAGTAGAAGAGAAAAGCCCAAAAATAAATGGAATTAGAAACCACCTACAGATCTCCATCCTGTACCAGAAATAGGAAAAGGCAGCTGAGAGTGTCTCAACCTTCTACCACTTACATTTGGGGCCAGAAACTTATTTATTCTAGAAGGTTGTCCTGTGTACTGTAAGATGTTTAGCAGCATCCGTGGTTGCTACTATCTTCATGCCAGTGGCACCTTCTCTCTCTACCTCCCATCCATCATAATAATCAAAAATAACTCTAGCCATTGGCAATATTGCCCCCAGTTGAGAACCACTGGAAATAACTAAATGGTGGGATTATTATTAATGGTGGGATTCCAGAAACAGACTCATTTTGTGAAACCAAAGGCTAAGGTAGGGTATCTCCACTTGTAAGGTAAATCTTCAGTCTTCTCATTTTCAGATGACAGAAGAGGGTAGAAGGGGTGAAGTGATTTGCCCAGAGGCAAAGTTCTGTTAGTGGAAGTGGGACTTTTCCTGACAATATACTGCCTCAGTTAAGCTGGAACCATTGTTGAGGGGGTAGAGATTATTCTTGATTACAGAAGGGCTGTCTTATGGTTTCAGTTAGGACATTTTCTGTTGTTTTCTGAGAAAATTCACTTTAATTATTATTCTGTGTCCACGAGGATGCAGGAGACATCATTTCCACCTTGAGCAGAGATGATGTCTCCAAGCTATAATACACAACTCATCTAATCAATCTGGGCCTCCTATAACCTCTTACAGCCAGGATTAGGAGATTTTGTTTTTATTAATTAAAGTCAGTGAAGTTTTTCTTTTTCTTTTTCTTTTCTTTGAATCTGAGTCTCATTCTGTCCCAAGACTGGGGTGTAGTGGCACACTCATAGCTACCACAGACTCATAGCTGAGATCTTCTGGACTCAGGCATTCCTTCTGCCCCAGTCTTCCAAGCAGCTGGAACTATAGGCGTGTACCACTATGCCTGGCTAAGTTTTTGATTTATTGTAGAGACAAGGTCTCGCCAAGTTGCCCAGGCTTGTCTTGAACTCCTGGGTTCAGGCAATCCTCTTGCCTCTGCCTCCCAAATTGCTGGGATTACAGGCACATGCCACCATGCCCAGATTTCCATTTCTTGTTTGTACTTCAAAGCTATGCAAATAAATCTCAGTCCACTGTGCATCCACAGGCACTGACCATGTCATAAGTGATGAAAGAAGAAAGTTAATTGTGGGTGGGAGGACATGGCAGCTGCTACAGCCTAATAGTGACTTGGCATAGCCACTGAGAATTGGTCCAATGTTTCAGTTATTTTCAAAAATGATGCAAACCACATTTTTTTCTTATTTGGGTTTTTCTGAATTTCTTTGCACTCTGCATACATTCAGGAAGTTGCTCTTCACACACTGAACAATTGAAGAATACTACAATGGCCCCTCCCTTGTTTTCACTGAGAACATATTTTCACCTGTTGAGCAGATGGGTGATGAGCCTTTCCCTGCATCCACACCCCTTGCTCTTTTTTCACTGCTATTGCCTTTACCTGGGTTAGAATGGCCAGTTTTGTGGAATGAAGTCAGAGGATGAAAGAGATTAAGGAAATCTTTTGACACTAAGCAGGAAAGTTCAACCTCATTCCTTATAGGTGAGATTCTAACAAAAGAAAATTTAGGAGTCTAAAATGTTTCTGATGAAAGTAGTAGAAAACATCACTCCATTACAAATGTAGCCTAAATATCCGAATCATAAAAATTCTCAGCAAAAGTGGGGAGCAGGGGAGAATACAAAGAACGGCTGATTACACTGAATTCTTTTGGGCCAACTGTTGGGCTCCAACACATCCTGGACCCAGTCTCAGTGCGGGAAACACTGCCAATCTAAAGAACCATGCTGGGGGTAAAGTCAGTGAAACTGATTTGAAGGGTGGCACTTTCATTTCTGGCCTCAAACAAACATAAAAGTTGAAGTCCTAGCTATCTCACACTTTGCAGGGAAGGACTTGTTTTTCGTCTCTGGAGAATTGTTTTTCTACTGTGAGAATTTACTTCCTCCAGCACTAAAACTGTTTGTTTTATCTTTTGTCACAAGAATTAGAGAGGCACTCATCTACCTAAGCAATGTGTTTACACTGAGGCATAGAGGGCATTAAGGAAGGCAAGAAACTTAGCGATGAGGAGAATGGACCCCAATCCCTTGACAGGAGGATCTCCATAATCTCCTTTCATTGAGGTCATTCAGCCCATTAAGACTGTTTCTCCTGTTCCTGCTTCTACTCATCATCTATCTTATGCCCTGAGCATCTTTTCTATACTTCAATGTTTTTGAGTCAATGAATAAATAAATGAATAAATGCTTATAGTTTCTATTCCATTTTAACCTTCCCTTATTCATAGTTTTGACTTCCTGAGAGCCTTCTTGGACATTGCTTTGTGATCTCTGTGTGTGTGTTTGTGTGTATGTGCACATGAACACATGTGTATGTGCATGCACATGTGTAAACACACGTGTGTGTGTGTGTGTCTTTGCTGCCTCCTACCTACTTCTGATTCCCAAGTCAAATTCCAGGGATTAAGAGAGAAAACAATTGACCTAGCAAATTATTAATGTCATTGCTTATGCGAAAATTGTTTTCATACCAAGTCACGCTAGTCCAGTCAGATTTTTTGTTATTTTTGTTTTGTTTCATTTCCTGATGGTGAAGGAAGGGTCAAGATCCTGTGGTTCAGGATATACCTGCATTAGTCTGCTTTCTGTGAGGATTGCCAGATTTAGCAAATAAAAATGCAGTGTGCAATATTTGAGACAACCTTATATTAAAACATTACTTGTTTATCTGAAATTCAAATCTGACTGACAATCCTATTTTATCTGGCAACCCTATTCCCCACCCAAGTAGTTGAATAAGGCACAGATTGGGTTATGAGGTGTCATGATTGATGCACCCAGTCCCCAGCCTTTAATGGAAATCTGTCTAAAGTAGAGAGGCGATCATTGTCTTAACAAAGGACATCAAACACAGTTTACCACTTATTGTTAACACAGGGTCACCATTGTATAATTTTTTTTTTCTGTATTCAAGGTTTATTGTAGCCTCCAGCTATTAGCCCCTGCACTGACTTTTCTATTTCTTGGTTGCTTTTTCTAGAGTTAAATTGTCCTCTCTCTTTCAGTTGTCCCTTCTCATTGCTGATAATGTGTTTGCCTCTTTTATTTACAAATGTATGGTTTGAGCTTTTTTGCTCTCCTATTGTAGGCTAAAACAAAAGTAAATGGAGACTGAGTAAGGGCATTAGGAAATTTTATAAGACATCACATTAATACATCAGTTCATAACTTCAAACTTATAAGTTATAATGTTTGGATTTTATGGTATTGGCTGTTCAGAAGTTTGTTATACTTAGAATGGGAATAAAATGCATTTGTTGTCACTGAGTAGTGTTCTAGGTCCCTTGATGGATATGAAACATGACTTAGTGTGTTGCAAATATGTGACATTGAGAGATGACTAAGTCCCTAATAGATAAGTCTATTACTCTATTTTAGATATAAATAGTATAACATTGTGTAATCTTTGCTTTCCTAGGCCTTTCCTGAATGAGCAAAAGTAACCAAGGTTAAAAATAACATTTAAAATAATATCTTGGCTGGACACTGTGGCTCATGCCTGTAATCCCAGCACTTTGGGAGGCCAAGGCGGGAGGATTGTTTGAGCCCAAGGAGTTCAAGACCAGCCTGGGTGACATAGTGAGACCTTGCCTCTACAAAAAAATACAAAAATTAGCCAGACGTGGTGGTGCATGCTTGTAGTACCAGCTATTCAGAAGGCTGAGACAAGGGGATCACTTGAGTTCAGGAGATTGGGTCTACAGTGAGCCAGGATTATGTCACTGCAACAGAGTGATATTTTGTATCAAAACAAACAAAATGATATATTTTAAAAACATTTCTGAGCTTTCATCAGTATAATTGCCGACACCTCAAAACTACACCATGCCAAGCTTCCCCCAGACTGCTCCTCCTCCCACATCCCTGAGCTCAACAAATGGCACAACAATCCACACAGTTGCCCCTGTTAGAAACCTGAAAGTCCCACTAGACTTCCCCCACCTTATTATAATAGAAACCAGTTATGAGTCTGACCAACTTAGTCTTCTGATTATGTTTTTTATCTTGTCCTTCTTTCCATCTATACTAACTTTTTCCTGTTTGGATCTTTTTAAATCTTGCTGGGACAGTGAAAATAGTTTCCTATGTGTCTCTTTCTTTCAGTCTTGCCTCTTCTGCACCCACAAATACATTTTTCACACTGTCATCAGAATGTTTAATCTAAAATACAAATCCACTCATGTCACTTCTCTATCTGCAGTCCCATACAGGGGACCCTCCTAGACTTGTGGGCCTCCTCTCCCACCACACTTCTTCCACTCACCTTGAACTTTACACTCTGAAAACAGCTCGTGTTCCATCTCCCATGCGGCACTATTTCACACTTCAGTGGCTTTGCTAATGCTGTGTTCTCTGCCAGAAACACTCTTAGCAACTCTTGTGCTTAGCCAGCTTCTACTAATGCCTTTCAAAACTCAGTTCAATCATTCCCCCTTTCATCCTCTCCTGACCTAAGCCCCAGTCTGAGTTATGTGCCTCTCTTTTGTGTCCCTGTAACTTCCAGAATATGTTTCTTACAAGACTTATTGTGCAGTATCAAAAGTATTCATGTGATCTTTCCTTAAACCAGACTATCAGCCTCTTGAGGGTAAGGATATTCATCATTCCCTCTGTCTTAAGTACCGAGGACAGCGCCTTTCACACAAGAGATGTTCATGGAACTGACCTTGGAAACCAGATCATCTAACAGGTTCTTGGAAGCCCTTCCTACGTCATCAGCACAGTCTCTGCTCACCTCCAGACAGCCCTTTCTGTAGTTGTTGCTGTCCCTGCAAATGTGTACAACAATAGATAATGGCAGTGATAGCTACACCTGAGTGTTGCTTTTGCTCAGATAAAGGCTCCTTTCCACTGTGGAGTTACATCTCTTCCAGGGCTCACAACAAGAAGGGCTTTGCATTTCTGTTTTTTATGGTCCCCATCATATGAAACAGTTTGTTTTATTACACTCATAATCTCAGCTCCCTATAGCCCAAACTTGAGAAGAGCTCTCTGAAGGTTAATATGAAGGATGATGTAAGTATTTTCCTTCGGGATCTATGGAAAACACTTCTTACCACTAACCAACCCTTATCTCTCAAGGGGTCTAGGAGGCAGCTACCTCACTTTACAGATGGATGCTTATCTTGCCCATTTGGAGCAGTACTGAGATGCCAGAGCTCAGTTTTATCATCTTAGTTTATATCAACACTAACACACCATATGTAAAGTCTTAACCTTACTCTTCAGGGTCCCTTATTAACGGTGCCTTAAAATGTCAACTATTATTACTCTCAGAGATCCACTAATTTTCAGGCAAATAAGGTTTCTCTATATTTGTATCTTTGCCATTCTGTTCTTTCTTGCAAGGGATTTTCCAGTTCTAAACTTCTCAGACTTTTTCTTAGAAACAGCCTCTTCTATTTGAATAAAGCAGCTGTCCTTTCTCAAGGGGACCAGACCCTCTCCTGAACTGTAATGCCCCAAAAGCATTATTTCCAGCTCTGCTTATGGTGTGCATCCATATTTTTGACAGATGACAGTCAGGTTACATGATGATTTTATAACTATTGCACAAAAGCTGGATTTTCCTCACTCACAGACCATACATGTGTCCGAATACCTTATGTTTCACAGCAAAGTGTTTTTGTTCAAACAAGCTCCCTGATTACTCCAAGGAGGAGAATTTTTAAATCAATTAAATAACCCCACACTCCCTTAAATATGTTCTTCATGGTCAGATGATTAATAGAGCAATCCTACATGAGGTTTGGATCTTGGTTTCCTAATTCAGTTTCAAACATCATACCCTCTGGTGACTGTTCTTTTCTTACACATTTATCCAGACCTCTTTTTCCTGGAGATAATGCGTATGGAATTTATAAGAGATCTTCTGTTTCCTTCTTCAAAGCAAACCATAATGAAGTTCATTAGCTGATAGTGATTCATAGTTAGATAAATTAGAAGCTAAATTAAGACGTTTAGAGTATTTTGTTATCCTTTAATGCATGACAAACTACTCCAGCACTTAGTGGTTTAATACAAATGTTTTATTATATTTCACAATTTTGGGAGTCAGGAATTTACGCACGACTCAGTTGACTAATTCTTTTGTTCTTCATGGCACAAAGTAAGAACACATGACAGTCCTCAATTGGCAGATGGGCTGGTCTGGAGAGTCGAAGGCAGCTTCATTCATATGTTTGGCACCTTGGCAGGGATGACCAGGAGGCTGAGCTCAGCTGTGAATGCCAACTAGAGCACCCACACATGGTCTTTCCAGGGTGGTGGTCTTCTTTTGTAGCTAGCTTTCCATACAGCAAGTGTTCCACAAGACAGGAAATGAAAGCTTCCATTCTCTTAAGGCAAACAGTGTCATTTCCACTGCAGTCAATTAATGAAGCTGGTGTAGCTCACCTAGTACAAGGGAGAGGACATAGACCTTGCCTCCAATGGGAAGAACAGAAAAAGAATTTGAAGCCACTTTTAAATATAACTCACAGACTGTCTCCTAAGATATTGGCGGAGAAATGAAGACATTATTCATTGCTTCAGCGAAGACTTATCAGGTGTCCATTATTGAGTGCAAGATGGGATGTCACTGGGTTCTACAGTGAGACTGCAAACTAACAGCCTTAGGTCCCAGGAGCTTGCAAACATGGGCCAACAGATCTGCAGTGTTTAGTTTTAAACACTTACATTTGTTGCTATCATTTCAAAATCAGGAGTTTTTACATAAAAACCGAGTTTGTAGCTTTTTCTGGAAATAAATTAATCCTGTACATACTGGTCTTGTATTTTCCAAGGGCAACACCAGCTTGACATGCATTTCTCTACTTCACTCAGAGAGGGACAGGCTGAACCATTGTTCAGTCTTCGTTCTTCCCTCTTTAATGTTATTTGTCTGTTGCCTATGGGCATTCAAATTTGCTACTCCCATTCTACAGATGGAAACATGGAAAAGACTCTTTCCCTATCTTTAGCTACCACCAAAGCCACAGTTTTTGGGACAATGACTGAACTGACTACACCAGTCACATCAGTATCTAGGGTCATCCTCACACCCTCCTCTAGGATGAGGGAGGCATAGCTGAAGCCTGCATATCAAAAATGACACAAAAATTATAAGAGCTAGCTTTCAATAACATAGAAATCAATTTTTATTTTGAGTCTTATTTTTACTTCATTGTACATTAGAAAAAATATTACAAGCACATTAAACCACTGATTTACAATAATGATATAAATTTCCTCTTTTAAAACTTTATGGAATATTTCTTGCATATGCAAAATACCTATAACATATAAAATGCAAAAAACATGCACACACTCACCAAACAGCATAGAATAAAACATTATAAATAACTAATTATGCCCCTGCATGTCTCTTCCATATCACATCTCCCCGTCTTAGATTTTGTAATGTTGTTTCATTATTTTCATTTTTAGATTTATTACATATATGTGCATCCTGAGACAATATTCTTAGTTTGGGGCATATCGGAACTTATATAAATGGAAACATTTTATGTGTGTTTGAGATTTGCCTTTTTAATTTTTAATTTTGCTCCTTGTTGTGTTTGGGAAATTTACTCATATTGAAACCTATAGATAGCATTCCTTCATTTTTACTGCTCTCAAGCATTTCATTGTATGATATACCAAAACTCACAGTCTTCTTCTGTTGATGGACACTGAGGTTATTTCTGTAGTTTTTGTCAGAATCAACAGTGTTATTTTGTACATTCAAATGTATATGTATATAAACACAATAATCTCTTTAGAGCGCCTGCTTAAAAAGGGAATATCTGTGCCTTAAAGGATGCTAACCTTCAAGTATTCCAATTACTGTACTGCTAAATTGCTTTGTAAAGTGGTTTACACCCCATCAGCAGTGCAGAAAAGCTCTCCTGCTATTCTATATCTTGGTCAACACTTGGTATTTTACTAGACATTTTACTTTGTTTCTTTTTTGGGGGGTGAAAAGTGATACTTCATTGTAGTTTTAATTTGTATATCTTTGATTACCAATTAGGATGGTTATTTTTCCTATGTTTATTCTACAATCTATTTTTTTTTTGTTTGTGAAGTGTCTAATAGTATCTTTTATATTGGTGTTTTTTATTGGCTTGTAGAAATTCTTTATGTATTCTTGAGACCAATTCTTTGCAAGTTATATGTGCTATAGTTTTTTTTTAATTTCAAGGTTTTCTTTTGTTGTTCTTTATTTATAGTGTGTTTAGCTGGAAAATTTTAACTTTAGTATCGTCAGATTTATCAAATTTTTCATTTATATCTTATAATTTTTGTTTGACTTAGTTGTCTCCTTACTCTTGATCTGTAAATATATCAGATAAAATTTCTCTCATTTGGGGCTCAGAAAGTAATACCCCAAAGCATGATGCTTTGCCATGCTGAGTACTTTTAGCTAAAGGAGATTAGAAGGCCTCAGAAGCAAGTGACCTTTCTGTGTCCCACCTCTCATAGAAACCAGAATTCCTTTTTCCTAAGGTGGGTCATAGAAACTAGAATTTCTCTCCCCTAAGGCAAGTTATAAAACCTAGAAAGGTCACTTTCCCTTTCTCTCAAAGACCCAGAAGAGTCCTGCCTCATACCTAACATGAAGGAATGCTGTACAGAAAGGCTAAGAATCTGAACAGACAGGCCTCATCCTCTAGTTTATTATAGTTAAACCATACCCTTTTGCTCATATTTCTACATGGCTATCGATTCTTCATCAAATCTAGGCATAAAAGCAGACAGTTTTTCCTGGCCCTTTGGTTCTTCATTTCTGAAAGCTCCTTTGTCACATAAAACTTTGATTAAATAATTGTGTCATACTCTTCTCTTGTTACCCTGTCTTTCATCTTTTCTCTTCCTATGCCTCTAAATATTTAAGGTTTTACATCTTACATTTAGGTCTTTACTCATCTTGGGACTTATTTCCATGTATGGTGCGATGTAGGTATCTAATTTTATATTTTTGATATGGATAATCAATTTTTCTATACCATGGTCCATTTCTCTCCCAATGTGCAACTCCTGTCTTATACAAAGTTTCACATTTGCAGGGGTAGGTTTCCTAGCTCTTTAATCTAGCCTAGTGGTCTATTTTTCTCTCTGTACAGCTGGTACACTGTCTTAATTAGCATGGCTTTAAAAATATCACATAGGGCATGTTTCCCCACCCTGTCCTTTTCAAGAGTGTTTTGGTTATTCTGGGTTATTTGCTTTTCAATGCGAATGGCATCATTTTTTATTACTGCATTTTCTAAATGCTTGTTGCTGGCATATACAAATTCAATTTTTAAAATACTAAGCCTAAATGCAGTAACTTTATTGTCCTTTATTAATTCTAATAATTTGTCTTTAGATCATCTGAGGATTTTTTTTGTAGGACAAAAATATTATCTTGTTTGTGGATTCTTAACTTATTTCTGATTTTTTAAAGGAAATGCTTCTAATGTTTCACCATAATGTATGATGTTTGATGAACATTTTTGGTGTCTACCTTTTAGGAAATAAAATAACTGTCCTTGTATATTTAGTTTGCAAAGACTTTCTTTTTATGAATGGGAGTTAAATTTTATTGAATGCTTCTTTCATCTAATAAAATAATCATACAGTTTTGATATTAGAGCAAACTTGTTTTCTTTGGAATATTTCAATATAATTTTAAGTTATGCCATTTGTAACATTATTGTTTTATATCATTTGCTAAAACACTTTGTTAAGGATTTCTGCATCTATTAAATGGTAATTTTACTTTTTTGTAAAATCATTGTTTGACTTGAGAATTATAAAATGAGTTGAGGAGTGTTTCCTGTTTTGCTATTATCTGGAAGAATTTGTATAATATTTAAATTACTTTCAATGTTAGTAAAACTAGCCTGAAAAGTTAATCTGTGATGCACAATAAAATAAAATGTTATTTCTGTTCTAATGATGATCTAATAATATGGATGGAAAGCAGGGTAATATAGTGGGGAAAAAAATCAAACCTTATAAAGAGAAAACATGACTTTAAATCCTCAGTGTTGCCTCTTTTTACCAGTGTGATCTTGGTCAAGGCACTCCTTTTGATTTTCAGTTTTCTTGCATAAAATTGAAGGGTATTTTGCTTTTCTTTTTGATGATAAATATATGCTTTGAGAAATGAATGTGATAATATTCATAAAGTACTGGCAGAAAGGAATAGGTCTTTAATAAATGTTATTTTGTCCCCTCATCTCCATCTCTATGAATTTGGTCAAAGAGAAACAAACTTATTTTTAATTTTTAACTTATTCTGTGTCAATGATTCCAAATTGGTGTACTTCTGAAAACTCTCTTCCTTATGGAAGGAAAAGGGCACTTCTGAGCAGTTCTAAGACTGTATGGGTGAGAAAGTTGACCTCTTCAGACTAATCCTTGAACTCTACATGTTGGGTCTTTGCTTGTCCCTGAGTCAGATCTCTTAGCAATTGAGATAATTTTATCTTGCTCAAGATTAGACACACTCTGGGGTCCAAAAGTTGGGCAGACAAGCTCTGCAGCTGGGCTTGGAGATAGCCCGGCTGAAAGTGATGCTAAGAATTGTATGACAGGTCTTATGTCTCACCAAGCCCTTCTTTCATGAGCTGTCCAGATGCATCTGAGGTCACACACTGGGAGTGGCATTCAGGAAGCCATTATGGAAACTGTCTCCATAAACTGAAACCAAAATACCCTCCACTGCCATTTTTCAAGTCTGCTTAATGGGGCTGTTCAAAATAGATTAACCCCTTTAAATTCTTTCTTTTGCTTTTCAAGCCATCCACATTGAAGAAGGAAAAATACTGTGTATCGGGAGCTGGGTACTAAGATGTCAAAAATCAGAAACAAGTCTTTATGAAACTCAAGTAATTTGGAGATGATGGCTGATTGGATAAATCTTATAACTTTTTGACATTTTAGGTAAATCTACTTTAGAGAAAGTGTGGAGTTTCAAGCTTGTCAGCAAAAATATACCCATATTATATTATCAGCAATTTGTGGAAAGAATCAAGTCTCTTAATTTACTTTAAGGCCCTGGCAGGGTTCTGACAGACAGAGAAGCTACTTAATATGAAGTTCTTGAATATTATTCTTCCCTCTGAACTCAATATGCATTGTTTGTACTTTGGTAGCTGCCTCCCATATAACGTCCTATCCTTCTCCCATTGACGTCCTCCTTTCACAATATAATTTCCAAGACATCCTCCCAAGGATGGAACTGGTACAAATTCATTTCCAGCAGAAAGCCATATAGATGACCACATCCTCTGTGGCCCTTTCCCCCACATTTGGCATTCTTTAAGCCCCTCATTGTCTAGACTGTGGATGGCTTGCTTTACATGTCCCCAAACGGCCTTATTGATAATATCTGTTTGTTTTCAACTAAAGGGTAAAGAATGCCTGGAACTCTGCTACATATTTAATCAATTTCTCAATAGATATGCATTAAAATGGAATGTAGAGAGGGAAGAGGAAAGTGCAATGAAACTAACAAAGGTAGAGTAGGGAATATTTCATGCCTAATGTACACTGTTGGTAGATCAGAGTTGTGGCCAGATTAGCCTAATAAAATGATTTCCCATGGAACATTCTCCTTCAATAGGATACAAACAAAAATGTAGGAAAAACAGAGAAACTATGAACCACAGAAAAAGAAGTATTTGTTATTTCAATCTAGCCCATACGTGAATATAAGGCTGAAATCCCTATATTTACATCTTCTTGATTTTTTGTATTTAACAAGTCATCACTTGTTTTTGTAAAGATGATATACTGTTTTATTCTCCTTTTGTGCATCTTGGACTTGTTGGACCAAGTCAACAAATAAGAAAGTTGAAGTTAAAGCTCATTGGAACAGTTGTCAGAAATCCTTGGCCAGTCCAGAAGCCACACAATAGTGAAATGGCAGTGATTTCTGTCATGAGGGTGATCATTCATTCCAATGATGATGGATGGAAAGAAGTAAGCTTTTTTTTTTTTTTTTTTTTTTTTACTATTCTTCTTTTGAATTGAGGTACTCCACAGGAGATATAATCTTCCCATTTGTTTGTTCTTCCTTTGAAGATTGTTTGATACTTACTATGTGGCTAAATTTCTTCTAGATACTGGAGATACAGTGATGAACAAAACAGACATGGCCCTTCCATCTAAGAGTTTATATTCTAATAAACTAGTAGGAAAAAACAGGCAATACGGAAGTAAGCAAAAAAGCAAGATAATTTTAGAGTGATATAGACTATGAAGAGCAGTAAAGGGTAGTATGATAGATAGGTTATCATTCAACTCAACATATATGACTGTCTTTTGCTCTCTGTGCTAAAGTCTCCAAATAGGCTTTTCAAGTTAGTTCGTCTTCAAAAATATACCCATATTATATTATCAGCAATGCCATTTGTGAAACTTCTTTCACACACGTTTTAAACACATTTTGGACAATGTACTGAAATAGCCAATCAGAACATGGAGACAACTGAAAAAAGTATGGAGGAGAAGTCTGTGCATTAGGAATGGGCCTGTTTTGATCACCACAGAATTATACCTCTTTGCATTTTTCAATGTCGGGGGAATCTCATTTTTTTCTCTCTCTCTGTGCCATCCCTTTCTTTTTTCCTTCTGTCTCTCACTTATTGAAGCACTGAGTTAAAGTGCTTTACAAAGCACCATCTCATTTAATTCTCACAACAGCACCATGAGTTTAGTATCATGAGTATAACCATTTTTGCAGATAAAAAATCTGAGGCAGAGAAAGTTTTAACATCTTGCCTAAGATCATACAGCAAGTAGTAAAGCCAGGATATGAATTCAAGTCCTCTGATTCCAGAGTCCCTAGCAAACTTCATGATAATTGGTCATCCTTTCCCCTATGGCAGATTTAGTCCTTCCAACAAAAGGCCATCTTCCTGCTCTCTTGATGGTTTCTTTGGCTTTGCAGAAGCTTGTTAGTTTGATGAGGTCCCACTTGTCTATCTTATCTCTTATGGCCTGTGGGTTTCGAGTTCTGTTCAAGAATTGGTTTCTTTCTTTGAATCAGGGTCTCACTCTGTTGCCCAGGCTGGAGTACAGTGGCATGATCGTGGCTCACCACCGCCTCAACATCCTGGGTTGAGGCAATCCTTCCACCTCAGCCTCCCCAGTAGCTGGGACAACAGGTGTGTGCCACCACACTTAGCTAATTTTTATATTTTAATTTTTGTGGAGATGAGGTCTCACTATGTTGCCCAGACTGGTCTTGAACTCCTGGGCTCAAGTGAATCTCCTGTCTCAGCCTCCCAAAGTGCTGGGATTACAGGTGTGAACTACCGTGCCCAGACTATCTTACCTTTTACTACTCATCCTTCAAATCATAATTGAGACAATAATAATTGAGGCTTAATAATAATTGAGACTGCTAACATTTATTGAACAATTACGATGAGCTGGATACTGCTCTGAGTTTGGGCATGTATTTAATTTATTTAAACTGCTCTCATGATCACCATCTTATGAAAAAGAAGAAACAAAGTAACACACCCAGGGTTATATGGCTATTAGGTAGCAGAAACAAGATTCAAACCGCAGCTGTTAGGTCCATACCCCTGTTCTCAGCCACTGATTGCAGTTCCCCTATCAGCTTATATGCCATCTCCTCCAGGATGCCTCCTCTGATTGCCTGAATCTATGTACGTATCTTCCTTGGTCACTATTTATTTCTATCATAAAACTTACCAAACTCTAGTAATTGTGTGCTTCTATTGCTTGTTACAATTCCTTATAATTTTTGTTACAATTGTCATAATAATTAAAAATTAAGAGAGGGCAAGGGGATCTTACTTATCAGAGCCTGGCAAATAGCTGGTTTACCGTTAATATTTTTAGTGAATGACTAATACTCTAACAACTATAAGTGGATTGGAACAAGAATGTCCCTGGAACCACTGAGGAAAATAATCCAGAAATATCTAGAAAAACAGTCATTGTTTCTCTCTTTAGAGAAAGGAAATAAAGGTTAAAAAAAGAAAAGGGGTGGAGGGGATGTGAAAGGGAGAAAAGATCTTTGATTGATGTCAAAGAACTATTTCCAGAAAGCTGAAAAACATGTACATATAACTTTTAACCTTTAGGTAAGATAAGAATATTTACTATAGAAACAAAATCCTTGATTTATATCCAAGGACATGTGGGCATTTTTGAAAGCTTTTGCTGGGTTCTTTTTTTCTGTCTTCATGATTCAGTTACTAATCCCAACACAAAATAGCTCTGTACATTAGGGTTAGTTATAGATCCTTAGTATATTTTAATTTTAAGACAGAGTTTTGTTCTATTGCATAGACTGGAGTGCAGTGGTGTAATCTTAGCTCACTGCAACCTCGAACTCCTGGGTTCAAAGTGATCCTTACATTGCCTCAGCCTCCTAAGTAGCTGGGACTACAGGCACCCACCACCACACCTCAGCTTTTTCTTTTCTTTTCTTTTTCTTTTTTCTTTCTATAGACAGGGTCTCTCTATGTTGTACTGGCTGGTCTCAAACTCCTGAGTTCCAGCAATCTTTTCTCCTCAGCCTCCCGAAGTGCTGGGATTACAGGTGTGAGCCACTATGGCCAGTTATGGATCTTTAAGAAGTTGGATCCATACTAAACGTATCTTTGAGAAGAAAGAATAATGCCAGCTTTTTGAAAATATGTGTCTTAGCTCCTTCCACATAAATAACATGTCATTCGGGGTATTTGGAGAGAGAATGTATTCATCAGTGATTCACTCCTTTCTGGTTAAGTAGAACAGAACTTTCAACCTGTTTTCCTGGGTGAATCTTGGAGGCAGATTTTTTTTTTTTTTTTTTTATTTTAAGTAAAAATAAGCAGCCAAGGCATGAATTCACTTGCAAGTTAATTGCCAACCCAGTAAAGAAAAGCGTGGATCAGGCGATCCTTACACCAAAGCCATCCAAGTAGCAGGAAATACAGGCA
>CAUYQG010071246.1:0-20571 GCA_963574415.1 Tarsius wallacei | reverse complement strand
GCCTTGCATCCCGGTGATGAAGCCTATGGGCCTGTAGTTTTCTTTCTTTGTTGGCTTGGGTGTCATTGTGATGTCAGCTTCATAAAATGATTTGGGGAGAGTACCATCTTTCTCAATCACCTGGAATACTTTCAATAGGCTTGGTATCAGTTCTTCCTAGTCTGTCTTGTAGAATTCTGTTGGAAAGCCATCTGGTCCAGGACTTTTTTTTGGGGGGGGGGGGGGGTAATTTTCTTATGACAGTCAATTTCCTGGTTTGTCATTGGTTTATTTAGGGCCTCAATTTCTTTTTGTTTCAACCTAGGGAGGTTGTGTGATGTCAGAAAGTCCTCCATTTCCTTTAGGTTTTCAAGCTTGTTTCCACACAAGTGTACATAGTAGTCTCTGATCATCTTTTGTATATCTTCAGGATCACATGTGACTTCATCTTTTGTGTTTCTGATTGTGTTTATTTGGGCTTTTTCTTCTCTCTTTCTTGGTCAAGCTAGCTAGGGGACCATCAATATTGTTTATTCTTTCAAAGAACTAGCTTTTTATTTCATTGATTTTTTGTATTATCTTTTTGTCTTCTATGGCCCGGATATGGGCTTTTATTTTGGTGATCTGGATACTTCTGCTGAAGTTAGGTTTTGCTTTTCCAGCTTCCTTAGGTGACTTGTTAGGCTGTTAATTTGTGATCTTTCCATTTTCTTCCTGTGCATTTGTAGAGATGTGAATTCCCCTCTTACTACTGCTTTCATGGCATCCCAGAGATTTTGGTAAGATGTTTCTTCATTTTCATTTGTTTCCAGGTATCTTTTAATATCTGTTTTGATTTCCATGTTGACCCAGGA
Source organism: Tarsius wallacei (assembly GCA_963574415.1). Taxonomy (NCBI): domain Eukaryota; kingdom Metazoa; phylum Chordata; class Mammalia; order Primates; family Tarsiidae; genus Tarsius; species Tarsius wallacei. Next base: position 19,738 of record CAUYQG010071246.1, on the reverse strand, counting down.
GCTGCTTAGTATCATGCTGTTTAGTGTCCATGTCTTTGTGGGATTTGGGGGAACTTTGTTGGTTTTGATATTTATTTTTATTCCACTGTGGTCTGAGAAGGTGCATGGAAAAATTTCAATCTTATTAAATTTGTTTATGTTTGGTTTATGGCCAAGGATGTGGTCAATCTTTGAGTACGTTCCATGCAGTGATGAGTAGAATGTATATTCTGTGGTCGTTGGGTGGAGTGTTCTGTAGGTATCAATTAAGTCTATTTGGTCAAGAGACAGATTGAGGTTCCAGATCTCCTTGTTGATTTTTTGTCCTGATGATCTGTCTAGGGTTGTGAGTGGGGTACTAAAGTCCCCAGCTATGATAGTATTTTAGTAATATCTTTTTTAAGTTTGCCTAGAAGTTACTTTATGAAAATTGGTGCTCCTGTGTTGGGTGCATATATGTTTAGGATAGATATTTCTTGTTGATGAATTGAACCTTTTATCATTATGTTGTGATCTTCTGTATCTTTTTAATTTTTGATAACTTAAAGGGTATTTTGTCTGAAATTATGATCACAACTCCTGCTTTCTTTTGTGGTCCATTCACCAGAAATTTTGCTTCCCTTCCTCTTACTTTGAGTCTGTGAGTGTTCTTCCTGGTGAGATGAGTCTCTTGGAGACAATATATTGTTGCCTCATAATATTTTATCCATTTTGCCATTCTATGTCTTTTCAGTGGTGTATTTAGTCCATTCACATTCAGGCTAATTATTGTAATGTGAGGGCTTATCCCTGTCATGAGGTTCTTATAGAGTTGTTGTTGTTCCTGTTTGTTTGTTGTCTTTCTTTTGGTTTTTGAATTGATTCATGTGTGTTTTCAATCTTTTTCCTGTACTCTTGTGAAGAATGTTGTTCTTTTTTCCCTTTCTTCTGTTTTTAATACTTTCTTAAGTGTTTCTTGTAGAGGTGGTCTGGAGGCAGTGTAAATTCTTAGGGATTGGATTCTGGGAAAGATTTTAATTCTCCCTCACTGATGAAGCTTAGCTTGGCTGGGTAGGTTATTCTTGGTTGAAGTTGTTTATCTTGGAAAACTTTGAAGATTGGGCTCCAAGTTCTCCTAGCCTATAGTGTTTCTGTAGATAAATCTGCTGCTATTCTAATTGGTTTTCCCTGGTGGGTAGTCTGACGTTTTTCTCTTACTGTCTCTAGTATTTTTTCCTTTATATATACTTTGTTTAGGCAAATTATGATGTGTCTGGGAGTTGGTCTTCTCATTTGTTGTCTTGCAGGGGTTCTCTGAATCTCTTATGTTTGAATTTTCACATCACTGATGAAATAAGGGAAGTTTTCTTGAATAATTTCATGGAATGTTTGTTCCAGTGTGGTCTCTGTCTCTCTTTCTTCCTCAGGAAGTCCAATTACTCTTAGATTTGGTCTCTTGAAGTAATCGCTTATCTCTTGAATGTCTTGTTCTGTCTTTTTAAGCTTCCTTTCTATGTTTTTGTCAGTTTGGGTTAGGTTCACATTTTGCTCCTCAAGTTCTGAGATTCTTTCTTTTGCTTGGCTAATTCTGCTTTCCATGCTTATTAGTTTGTCATTTATTTCAATCACAGTATTTTTTACTGCTGTTATCTCAATTATCAACTCCTTCCTATTTTCCTCTTGTCTCTCCTCAATTCTTTTTATTCTTTCTATTAATGTCTTGATGTCTGGGTTCATAGTATGTGACCAGTCATGCTGGGGGCTCTTAATTGTTTGCATTCCAAAGTCTGTTTTCTCAGTGTCTGACCTCCCAGGGGTCTGTGTGAGACCTACATTCTTCTTTTGTTTTTTCTTCATTTGTGTAGATTTTCCTCCCCACTTTTTCCTTCTCCCCCCCATCTTCTTTAATTTTGTTGTTCAGGGGTGGTGGGATTGCTTTTACTTCTGTTTGCTCAATCTCCTATTCTTCCTTATGTAAACCTCTGGCTTTATTCAATTCTGAAGCTGGACTGTAGGTTGGGAGCTATACTTTTTGCAGTTTTGAGATTGAATTGAGGGGAAAACTGTGATTCAAAATCTATCTGCAGATACTGGAACCCGCTTCCCACTGGCTTGCAATCTGTCCATGCATTGGGGGTATAGGTTTGCTACCTGAAAGCAAAATGAGGTAAGAAAGGGAAAGGAATGGAATGGGGTTGGAGAGAAAAGGAAGGTGGAATGAAAGAAGAGTAAGAGGGAAAACAGACAAAGGTACCGACTAACAAACGAAAAGAGACACAAAGACAGATAAGAGTAAGCAAATAAAAAACTAAAACATACAATCAAACAGACACACAAGCTAAACAACATCCTTATGATGTACTATTCCCCTACACAAGCATGGGGTCTAAAGAAAAAAAAATCAGTAAACTAACAGAAACAAAGCAAGTATGAAAATGTTATCAATAACAAAAAGAAGAGAGAGAAAGGAGAAAAAAAGATGAGTGAAATAAACAAAGAATAAAAATAAAAATAAATTAAAACAAGGGAACCAAGCACGCACTGAGATTGTTCCTCTAAGTCCAACGTCCTTTCAGCTCTGATCTCTAGCTCTCATCACAGGTTGGTAGGGTTGCTCACAGTTAGGGCCAGTTGCCCCAGGCCTGCTGTGGAGGGTGGATCAGATCTGGGCTCAGTCAGGTTGCTGCCTGTCAAGTCTGCCACTCAGATCTGACCTGTGTCTGATCTAGCATGGGGAAGGGACTTCTATCTCTCCCATTTTGATGCTGTTACCTTGGACCCCAAGTTGGAGGCTCGGCAGAGCTGGGTGGGACAATGCAGGTCTCTGCCTGGTCTCAGGGCTCCAGCTGATCTCTGGTTCCTCTGCAGCCAGAGGCTGAGCTGGAGGAGGTGGAGTGCAAGACAGCCGGGCACTGCAGGTTGGTGTAGTACTGGGCGCCTCGAGCAGGACTGGGCAGGGTGGTGCAGCAGGCAAGGGAGCCTGGAGTTCCACGAGGCAGGAGCCTAGGGCCGCCAGGGTGGTGGGAGGGACAGTGGCTGCAGTGTCAGCAGTGTGGTGTGTGGGAGGAATTCTGCTGGGCAGCAGCCAAGGGCCACCCCAGGTGAGGGGGTGGCAGTGGCAACCATAGCCTCTGCAGTGCAATGCGTGGGTACTGTAGACTTTATAAACACTTTATACTAAGGACACATGAAATATATTTTTTAAAATTTCTTTTTTCAACAATAAATTAACTATAATTCTATTGTAATTTTTTACTTTATAAACTTTCTCAGCTTCTCAGGAAGTTGAATTTGCTCCATTTTGTCTCAAGTACATCTGGGAAGGCTTTGGAAGACTTTTAAACAGTAACATACTCATATTTACATTTCAAACATGGAGTCTGATATGTGGAGCTGGATTGAAAGAAAGAGAGTGAAAACAGTAAGGCCAGGTTAATAATCATTTTATTTACCTCAGTGATAGACAGTTGTTATAGGAACTGAGGAAGTAAAAAATAATGGTATGTGGGAAGGGTTTGAAAGTTGAACTGACAGAATATGCTGGTGGAACAAACGTTGAAGGAAAGCGTAGAATCAAGGGTGACTGTTTTCAGGGAAAACAAGGGAAATGGTAATGCCAATAACCATGATGGGGGAGCCTGGGGCAAAGTCGAATTGGAGAGGAATTTGGAAGTTTTCCTTATAGCCCTTTAATACTGAGATACCCAGTCAAGGAAAGATGAAGGCAGCTGGGCGTTGAGGCTCAGAGAAGAGGTCAGAAGGAGGCATGTAAGGAAAGGGGACTAGTTGGGGTCTCCTTAGGTGTGAGCTTAGATAGGGAAGAAGTTCAAAGACAGAGTCTTGGTTAAACCAACATGAGAAACCAGAGAAAAGATGAGAATTCAGCAAAACATAATGAGAAGAAACCAGCATTAAAGCACTTCCAAGCCTGAATGTTGTGTAACAATCAAATGAAACAAGGCATCAAGAAGGAGTTAATGATGAATTCTGTCAAACATTGACAGAAAAACCCTGGGAAGTTACCACTGGATTAGCCAGCACAGAAGTTTGTGATGGCTTTCCCAAGGGCTATCTTGTTTCTAGTGGGTTCACAAGGAAATCAGAGATGAGGATACAAAATGAAAGTACATATGAGTCTTCTGAAATGTTTTGCTACAAAAGAAAGCAGAATCGCAGTGCTAATTTTCAAAGAAAATTCAGTAGCCTTTGTGCAAATAGTTATAATCAGAAAACTGCAAAAACCACTCAAGTTAATTAAAATGTATTAAATCCTCTAGGAAAGCTCAGTTTTTTTAAACAGGGGAATGATGGAAATGGACTCAAAGGAACAAGACAGAGCCCTATTCCCATGAAGATTATAACTCTGAGGAACACCAGAAGGTAAACAAGTCTGTAAATAAGGCATGTGAGATGTCAGGATGGTTATAAGAAGGGGGCACTGATTCTGACTGGAGGATGAGGGAAGATGTAAGTGACCTCAACTGGGCTTGAAGCATGTGGAATATTTAATAAACTCGATCTGTTTATCAATTAAATAATAAAAGGCAAAGTTAAAAATTAAACCACTAAGCAGATAAAAATCCTTCTATTACTAACATCAGAGTTAAAGGTTTTGGGTAATCATTTACCTCCCAGGGATTAGACAATTGCAAAAGGCTGAGATATATTTATTTAAAAGGTATGAGAATTCTGTACTCTACCTCTGTCATGTTAGCTTTCAAATTTTTGTTCTTAATATTCTGCTTTTGAGATGCTGGAAATGGGTCTTTTTTCCTTAGAGTGCAGCTTAATTTGCTGTTTTGGTATAGAGATTGGGGAGAAAAGAAGAGAATGGCCCTCTGTGAAATGCCAAAAAATGAGAAGTGATGTTGCCTTTCAAGGGAATAAAATACTCCAAAAGTATAGCTGGACAGAGCAGAGTGAGAACTTGCTAGAGCGAGAGAAAGAACGACAGATAGAAACAGAGATGGAGAGAGAGAGAGAGACTAAATTATCTTAACCATCAAGAAGTGAACCATAAATTTGAAACTATATTTTTAAGGGTTAATATCATCCAAATATTGAAACTAAATTATCTATAGTATAAGAATCATATATTGGGATTGTTTTTGGGATACATTTTTTTAAAACACTGATAAAATCTATGGTGAGGTAATAAGTGCAAATGAATTCTCACAGTGAAAGATTTTCAATAGAGCTAAAAGGTTAAATTAATCAAAACAAAACAAACCCCTCCAATGAATTTATGCATGGGGAAGAGAAAAACAATTGATATTCCACATGGTTTTGAGAAGGAGTTAATGGATGAAGAGTTTGGGCAGAGGACTTTATCTGTGAATAAAAACTGTTTGCCACAGGGAGGAAATGTTCAGTGCTGTGATCTGATAGAGATGACATTTGAGCTATTAATAGCCCTGCACAGCATCTTAAGAAAAAGTCTCATTCTGGAAACCTGGGGACTGGCAAAGGGACAAGATGTATGATAATCCAAAGGGAACAGACACAACAGACAGTCTTGGCAAGAAAAACTGATATACCAAAGACTGTCCCAGTTTCTTTGTTGGTTCTCCTTCGTTTACTCGTTCTCAGATTAAATACCAAGGCTGATGACTTCCAAATTTAACACTTCTACTAAAGTCCTCTGTTCTAAATAAAGACTCACAAACAAAAAGCCTACTTGGCAATCTTCCTCTCCGGGTCTAACAGGCATCTCAATCCCTGTGTCCAAAACAAAACTCATGCTTTCCTTTGAAATCACCTTCCTGTCCTATTCATTTCCCCAGCTCCACTGAGCACAACAGCATTCACGCATTTGCTCAAGCCATAAGACTAGCAGTCCTTGAGGATTTCCCCCTTCCTCTCTTCCTCATCGCCATCTTATTAGCAAGTCTTAATGTCTTATCTCCAGAACAAGCCTCAAATCTGATCTTTTTCACCTTGGCTATCTAGCCCAGCCACCATTAACACTTGCACAGGTGAAGACAAGTGGTTCTTCTCCAGTGTCTTGATTCCCAGTCTTGTCCCTTATAGGCCATGCACCACACAGAAGTCAAAATAAATGCAGTCCCCTTACCAGGCCTATAAGATTCCAAGTGGTCGGGTTCCTGCCTACCACTTCCGTCTCGTCTCCTATCATTAACCTCCTCACTTACTCTGCACTCCCATGTTGAACTAGTTCCTATCTCAAAAAACACGACAAACTTGCTGGTTCCTTTGACTGGATTGCTCTTGCCTGGGACTGCCTCCTTCTCATAATTCTAATTTCAGCTCAAATGTAAGCCTTTTGTATAACCAGACTAGGTAATTAAACTAGGCAGAGTGGTTGCTCTTCTCATCAGAAGCTAATGACTTAGTTGATGCCACTGCTACTCTTTTAATTTTTTCTTCAGAGTAAATGTCGTTCTTACTTATTTTGTTTTTTACTGTGTCTCTTCTGTGATGTAACTCTCACGAGGGTGCCCTGTCTATGGTTGCAGCCTTTGCTCTACAACAGCCTTTTCCTAACCTCCCCTTCTGCTGCCTACTTCCACTGCTCTCATCAACTCCAGCAAAACCATTACAACCGGTTATAAGAAAATCTAGTGCTTTTTTTCAAAATTTTTTTTACATATTTTTAAGATGTGGGGTGCTATTCAGGATTAGGTACATAAGTGGTCATCGTACAGGTGACATTTGGACCCACCATTGGTTCTCACTTCGCCTGGTCTTTGATGGGGTACCCTTATTGATGCTATATGTACCCCTACCCTCCCCCCTGGCAGTGTCCCGCTACTGCCAAACCCTTTCTTGTGGTATTATGATAAAAGTTCAGTATCCACTTATGGGTGAGAATATGTGGTACTCAGTTCTTAGTTTCTGTGATAGATCACTGAGTATCATAGGCTCTAAATCCATCCAGGTTGCTGCAAAGTCCATAATTTAGTCCCACCTTATAGCTGTTTAATATTCCATTGTATATATGTGCCATATATATATATATTTTTTTTGAGTTGGAGTCTCACTCTGTCACCCAGGCTGGAGTGCAGTGGCCACTCCCGGTCACCGCAGCCTCGATCTGCTGGGCTCCGGCGATCCTTCCGCCTCAGCCTTCCAAGTAGCTGGAACTCCAGGCGCACGCTACCACGCCCAGCTAATTTTTGATTTATTGTAGAGATGAGGTCTCACCAAGTTGCCAAGGCGGGTCTTGAACCCGCGGGCTCAGGCAATCCACTCACCTCAGCCTCCCAAGGCGCGGGATTACAGACTGAATCTAGTCCACTTATGATGGGCAGCACAGTTGGTTCCATGTTTTTGCTATTGTGCATAGTACTGCAATAAACGTAGTGCACAGATATTTTATTGGAGAATGATTTGAGTTCCTCCAGGTATATTCCCAGAAAGGGGGTTGCTGGGTCATATGGAAGGTTGACTTTTAGATCTTTTAGAAATCGCCACACTGTTTTCCGCAGAGACTGTACTAGTTTACACTCTAACCAATAGTGAAAAAGCATTCCCTTTTCTCTGCACCTTCTCCAGCATATGTTGTTTTTTGTTATTAATGATGGCCATCTTGACTGGAGTTAGGTGGTATTTCAATGTGATTTTCAATTCATTTCTTTGATAATTAGTGAGGCTAAGCATTTTTTCATGAATCTATTAGCTGCTCGTATGTCTTCTTTTGAGAAATATCTATTCATATCTTTTGCCCACTTTTTAATAGGTTTCTTTGTTTGTTTGTTTTCCTTTTGGTGCATTTGAGTTCCTTATAGATCTTGGATGTTAGGTCTGTGTCAGATATACCATTGGCAAATTTATTTTTCCCCATTCTGTGTCATCTCTCTGTTTTCTTGATTTTTTTTTTTTTTTTTTGCTATGCAGAAACCTTACAGTTTAATGAGGTCCCATTTGTCTATTTTATCTCTCATGGTATGAGCTTTGGGGATTTTGATCAGGAATTGGTTACCTATTCCAATTTCTGTAAGGGTGTCTCCTGCATTTTCTAAGATTCTTATAGCTTGAGATTTTACATTTACATTTAGGCCTTTGATCCATTTGAAGTTGATTTTTGTGTATGGTGATAGATAGGGGTCCTGTTTCATTCTTCTACATGTGGTTGCCAGTTTTCCCCACACCATTTGATGAATAGGTTCTCCTCTCCCCAGTGGTTGTTGGTACAGGCTTTGTCAAGGATGAATTGGTTGAGAAATTGAGGTTTTGCTTCTGGATTCTCTATCCTGTTCCATCAGTCTATATGCCCGATCTTGTACTAATACCAGATGTTTTGATTATTGTAGCCTTATAATAAAGTTTAAAGTCTCGAAGTGTGATATTTCCCACTTTGTCTCTTTTACTGAGGATTATTTTGGCAATCCATGGTCATTTTTGTTTCCATATGAATTTCTGTGTTGTCATTTCTAGGTCTGAGAAGAACGATGTTAATCATTTAATGGATATTGGGTTGAATCTGTTGATTGCCTTGGGTAGGATAGACATCTTAACAATGTTAATTCTTCCAATCCATGAGCATGGGCTATTTTTCCATTTGTTTGTGTCTTCTTTGGTTTCATTGAGCACTGTTTTATAGTTTATATTGTAAAAGTCTTTCACTTCTCTGGTTAGGGAGATGCCAAGGCATCTCTCTCTCTCTCTCTCTCTCTCTCTCTCTTTTGCTATTGTGAAAGAGATTGTGCTTTTGATTTGGTTCTCTGCCTGTTTGTTGTTGGTATATAAAAATGTGACTGTCTTTTGCATGTTGATTTTGTACCCTGAGATTTTGTCAGTGAAAGGAGTTTTTTGACAGATTCTCTTGGATTTTCAAGGTATAGGATCATATCATCAGTAAAGAGGGATAACTTAACTTCCTCTTTTCCTATTTGGATACCTTTGATTTCCGTCTCTTATCTGATTGCTCTAGCTAGGACTTCCAACACTATGTTGAACAGGAGAGGTGAGAGTGGGCAGCCTTGTCTCAGTCCAGTTTTCAGGGGAAATGCTTCCAATTTCTGTCTGTTTAGCAATATGTTGGCTATGGATTTACTGTGGATGGTTCTCGCTATTTTGAGGTATGCTCCCTCCATGCCTAGGTATTCAAGGGTTTTCATCAAGAAGGGATGCTGAAATTTTGATGAAAGCTTTTTCTGAATGTTTGATACAATCATGTGGTTCTTGTTTTACATCTGTTGGTGTATTGAATTACATTTATGGTCTTGCAGATGTTGAACCAGTACTGCATCCCAGGGATAAAGCCTATTTGGTCATGGTGGATAATTTTTGAGATTTGTTGTTGAATCCTATTTGCTAGACTCTTGTTGAGAATTTTTACATCTATGTCCACCAGGGATATTGGCCTGTAGTTCTTTTTCCTTGTTGGTCTTTGCCAGGTTTGGGTATCAGTGTCATGTTAGCTTAATAAATGATTTGGGGAGGGTTCTGTCTTTCTTAAGTGCCGGGAATAATTTCAAAAGGATTGATATCAGATATCAGCTCCTCCTTATATGTTTTATAGAATTCTGCTAGAAAGCCATCTGGTCCGGGGGTTTTTGGTTTGCTTTTTGTTTTGTTTTGGGTTTTTTTTGTTTTTGTAGGTAGTATTCTTATGATGGAGTCAATTAATTTCCTGGGTTGTTATTGTCTATTTAGGGTCTCAATTTCTTCTTGTTTCAGCCTTGGAAGGTTTGTGCAATGTCAGAAAATCCTCCATTTCTTTTAGGTTTTCGAGTTTGTTTCCATATGGGTGTGCATAGTAATCTCTGATAATCTTTTGTGTTTCTTCAGAGTTAGTTGTGACTTGATGTTTTTTTGTTTCTTAATGTGATTGGGCTTTTTCTCTCTTTTTATTGGCCAGTCTGGCTAGGGTTTCATCAATCTTGTTTATCCTTTCAGAGAACCAATTTTTTGTTTCATTGATTTTTTTCTATGATATGTTTGTCTTCTATGTCCCATATTTTGACTTTTACTTTGGTGATCTGGATTCTTCTGCTGAAGTTAGGGCTCTGGTAATCTTGCCTTTCCAGCTTCCTTAAGTGACATGTTAGGCTGTTAACTCGTAATCTTTCTATTTTCTTAATGTGTGTGCATAGAGTTATAAATTCCCCTACTAGTACTGTTTTCATGGCATCCCAGAGGTTTTGGTAAGATGTATCCTTTTTTCCTTTGTTTCCAAGAGTCTTTTAATTTCTGTTTTAATTTCTGTGTTGACCCAGGAGTTGTTCAGCATCATGTTGTTTAGTGTCCATGTCTTTGTGTGCTTAGGGGGGGATCTTGTTGGTTACAATGTTTATTTGTGTTCCACTGTGGTCTGAGAAGGTGTATGGTAGTATTTTAATCTTGTGGAATTTTTTTATACTTGATTTATGGCCCAGGATGTGGTAGTTCTTGGAGTGTGTTCCATGTGGTGATGAGTAGAATGTATATTTCACGGTTGTGAGTGGAGTGTTCTGTAGATATATATTAAGTCCATTTGGTAAAGTGTCAAGTTGAGGTTCTGGATCTCTTTACTGCTATTTTCCTCAATGATCTATCTAGGGTTGTTAGATAAGTATCCAGTTATGATAGTGTTAGAGTCAATGTCCTCTTTTAGTTTACTTAGTAATTGTTTTATAAATCCTGGTGCTCTTGAGTTGGGTGCATATATGTTTAGAATGGATGTTTCATGTTGATGGATTTACCCTTTAATCATGTAGTATCCATTTATATCATCTTTAAGTTTTTGATAACTTGAAGGTTGTTTTTTCTGATATTAAAATCATGACTCCTGCATTTTTTTTTTCTGTTTACCTGAAGGTTTATTCTTCATCCTCTAACTTTAAGTTTGCGAGTGTCCTTTATCATGAGGTGTATTTCCTGGAGTCAGCATATTGTTGGGTATTTCTTAATTTTTCTTGGCATTTCTTGATATTTATTCATTCTTTTATCCAGTTTGCCATTCTATGTCTTTTCAGTGGTGCATTTAGTCCATTCACTTTCAGGCTGATTATCGAAATGTGAGAGTCTGTCCCTGTCACAAGGCAATTATAAGACTGTTTTGTTTTTTTTAACCTGTGTGTTGCTATATGTATGTGTTTTCATTTTTGCAGGTGTACTGTGTACTCTGTTGGTTTTGTGTTTGTTTATGACCTTGTGAAGTGCTGGTCTGTCTTTTATTTATTTCTTCTTCTGTGCACAACACCTTTTTAAACATCTCCTGTAGAGCTAGTCTGGAAGCAGCATATTCTCTTAGGGATTGGATGTCTGGGAAAGATTTTAATTCTCCATTGCTGATGAAGCTTAGCTTGGTTGGGTAGGAATTCTTGGTTGAAATTGTTTATCTTTGAGGACAATAAAGATTGGAGTCCAATTCCTTCTGGTCTGTAATGTTTCTACAGATAAATCTGGAGCAATTCTGTTTGGTCTTCCCCAGTAGATAATCTGACCCTTTTCCCTTGCTGCCTTTAGGTTTTTTTCTTTTATACCTACTTTGTGTAGGTGAATTACTATGTGTTTATGGATTGGTCTTCTCATGAGATACTTGCAGGGGTTCTCTGAATCTTTTGTGCTTGTATAGTTATCTCTCTGGCAAGATGAGGAAAGTTTTTCTTGAATAACTGCATGGAGTATTTGTTCCAATGTGTTTTCCATTTCTCGAACTACTTCAAAGATATCGATAATATGTAGGCTTGTCTTCTTGACAAAAACTCACATCTCTTGGAGAGTTTCATCTTTCTTCCTAACTTTTTTCTATATTTTTAATAGATTGTGTTAATTCCATATTTTGATCTTCCAGCTCTGAGATTATTTCTTCTGATTAGTCAATTCTTCTTCCTATATTTTTTGGTCTGTTATTTATTTCTTGGATGGAGTTCTTTATTTCCATTATTTCTGAATATATTGAGTCTGTCCAACTCTGTTGCAATTTCACTTAGTTTCATTCCTTGCATTTCTTGATTTTTATTCATTCTGTCCATCGATTCTCTGATCTCTATAAGTACTTTTGAATACAGTCACTCTCAGAGATAGCCATTGTTTGTGCCAGCGGCTGTTCTTTTGGATACTCTCTCTTATTGGGACGCTGGGGTTATCAATGATTTTTCATTATTTCCCCTCATTTGTGGCAGTTCTCTTCTCTTTCTCTTTAATTCCATTGCTCAGTGGGAAATGAGAAGCAATAACTTCTGATGTTTGCTCTACTTTCTGTCATCCCTGAGCCAGGCCTCTAGTTTGTTCAATTATAAAATAGGGCTAGGGGTGAGACATTGTGCTATCTCTTTACAATTTTGAGCACTAACTAAGGAGTGGGTGAGGGACCAGAAGGATTCAGAACCTAATGATGGGTCACAGTGCTCATTATCTGGTGAATGGGCCACTTGAGACTCACTCTCCATCACCACCCAATATGACCTTAAAATGGGTATGCTTGTGTAGCCCCTGACTCCAAGATAGAATATAAGAGAGAAAAGAGAGGGAAGAAGGAGAGAAAAAAGGAAAAAAAAAAGAGAACAAGAGAAAAAAGGAGGAAAGAAAATAGAAAACACATAAATAAACAAGACAAACAAAAACAAAACAAAAAGACAAAAAAACCCAATAGTAGCGATTTCTCAACTTTAGTATACCTCTTTGAGGGGGGAACCTCCCTCTTGTGATGGGTTCTGTGAGTGTTGGTCTGTTTCTGCAGGTTCTCTCTTTGCTGTTGAAACTTGAGATGTTAGAATCTTGACCCTCTGCTGCCTATGATTAATAGCTGATGCATGTTCACAGGGAGGTGGGGGCGGGGTGACTTGACTCAGCATTTCCTGGGCTTCTCTCCCTCCCTTCATCTCCTAGTGTGGTCACAGCTCCCACAGCATCCAGTTAATGGTTTGCTAATGAGTCTTCCGTCTACCTGCCCTCCTTATCTCTTTTGCTCATTGCTAGGGGAGGGGGAAGCCAGTTAGGCACTCACCAGACTTCCTGTCAGGTCAGATCTGCTGTATGTGTCTATCACCCAGCAGCTGGCTCAGGGTGGAGGGTGTAGGGTGTGAATCATCTGGGGCTTCACATCTGCCATTACCCACCAAGGTTTGTGCATTGGAGGTGATCCTCCCTGGATTCATGAATAGTAGACCCAAAGCAATGCAGAGATTACCCCCTGGTCTTAAGATGCAGGTCTGCTGTTCTGCGGAGGCCATCCTGGAGCACTTCTCTGCCCAAGAAAATGTGCTCTGCCTCACTATCAAGGACATAGAATTAAAACAACAAGATTTTATTTCTTACATATCAGCCTTCTTAAATACTTAAAAAGATTGTATTATCAAGTTTAGACAAAAATATGGAGAAATAAATTGTTTTGGGGAGGCAAACTTGGTGTGGCACATTTTTCTGTTTGTTCTTCATCTATATGTATATATTGTTCTGATAATTACCAACTTTTTACTCATTTTCCTATAGTCTGTCCTTTTTATTATTGTCTTAAAGAAGTCTCTAAAATGCCACTCCTTATTTGATCTCATGCTTTTCATTGTTAAATTACACTCCTAATAGAGAAAGTAGGCTTCCCATGGCTAACTGAGGTGCTAAAATTTAAAACAGAAATAAATGGCCATAGCTGAATAAGGGACTGGTCAAGTATTCTGTGTTCTCATAAACATGTGGAAAAAGTATGGAACCTCCCTTTCTACAATTAAACCAAACCAATTCCTATCATTGATGCCTAAGATAAACTGTAGCAGAAATCCCCCTTCCCCTTCAGTTTGAAGGAAACATTGGACAGAGAAATCAGATTTGGGAGTTGGAAATCAACCAATCAAGCTCATCTGCCCTGGCCAATCAGCGTTCAGCTATATCAACCAATCAGGACTCCATTTTATTGACCAACCATAAGTCAGCTGTACTGATCAATCCAAATGAAACTAATTTCAATCCTTCTCTTTGTTCTCTTTCATCTTCCTTTTTTATCCTAGACTGTGTATCACTTCTTAGTAAACTGTTTACAAAAATAAAGAATTTTAACTCCAAATTCCTTTCAGAGACCCTGTGTTTACATGATAATTAATTTCTACCCTTCAATAAGTAATCTTTCATGATATCTATTATTATAAATAAGTTTTGTGCTTTTTGCATCTTGCAATATTCTTATGCTATGTCTAGGTGTAGATTTAATTTCATTTCTCTGGCATGAGATACATTGTGATTCCTGAATCTGATAAATCTTGTGTTTTATCTATTCTAGAAAATTTCTATGCATTATTTCTTAAAGTATTACTTTTCTTCAATTCTCTATTTTCTCCCCCTAGAAGTCAGACTGCCTGATTTTGCAATCCTAATTCTGCCATTTATGGGCTGTATGACCTTAGGTAAGTTTCCTTAAACCTTTTGTATCTGTATCCTCATCTATAAAAATGAGATAACAATAACAGTATCTAACTCATAGGATTGTTAAAAGAATTAAATTAGTTAAAATATAAATACTTACAACAATGACTTACACATAGTACATACTATATATACATTAACTATTATTATTACTACTCACACAGTTTGTCCCCCTCAGCCCACTTTTTGGTAGTCATTGGAACATTAACTTATAATTTGCCTAAAGTAGGCCTCATATTGTCTTTCTAGTTTGTTCCACAGTCTTGTAAAATATCTGCCCCATCATGCTGCTCAGGTTTCTGAGCTGTAGCATATCAGACAATACCTTTGTAACTCACTTTACCTCAGTCTGCTGTTACAAATGACATCACACTAACTTTTATTGCAAAGTCTCATCCTACCTGATAAGGTAGAAGCTTAGTTCTCTTTAAAGTTTCACCAACATTTTGTTGTGTCTCCAAGTATAATCTCACAAGTGTTTAGGAATCAACCTTGCCGATTTTTCCATCAGTTGTTGTCCAATGTCCATATTTCTCTCACTTCTCTCTCTGGCCCATGTTCACTTAGCATGGCTGGGTCCTCTGTATCAGACCCCAAGGTGCATTGCTGAGACTTTCTCTGGTACTGATGCCCCCAATGGCTACGGATGTCTTTGCTAGGCAATGCTGTGCTTCCGGGACACTCTGGGAACAAAATTCAGGTGTTTCACAGGTTGCAGAGAAATGCCTTCTCCTCCATTATATGTTATATATTGTCACCTGGTTACACAATGGAACTACTTTTGCTCCTTGACCCCCAATGACCTTAAGTGTAAAAAGCTCAACCCTTAGGTTAGATTGAGGGAAACAGATTTTACCATTTAGTGGACATAGTTCTTCCTCTTCAATGGTGAAAATCATCACAAAATACATTTCACAGATTAACATATACTTTTTCTACCTTCCACATATCTTTTAATTACCTTGCCTATGATGCTTTCTTCTTTATAAACATTCTTTTCTTTATAGGCTCTTTTATGTTTTAATTGGCTGGTTCACTACATCAGGGTGAGCAAAAAGAGTGTGCTTGGAATATATTTAGGGTTTTAAAAAAATGATACTGATATATTGGAGGATTTGAAACAAATAAAAAGAAAGCAAACTTCCAATTATTATTTGCCTCTTAATTCCTCACAATAAAAACTGTCAACTCTCCAACCAAAGGCAAACAGTGAGAGTGTCTTTGTTGTCTAGGTCCCTGCAAATGACTAGTCCTGAAATCCAGGGAATCATTATCTCCCTCAACTATGGCCATTCCTGACTCCAATTCCCGGTGGCTATATGACTGGCATGTTTGGAGTCAGATGAAAGGAGTAATATTTACTCAGGATTTTGTGTCCCCAGGATCCAGAGTTTGGGTGGAAAAATGTCTTCTTGCTGTTTGTCATTAACACATTAGGGCTCATCTTCTATCTTGTGATTGGGGAAGCAGATGTCAAAGACTGAGCAAGAGGAAACTTCCTTGTTTTATATTTACTACACAATTGTATTAATCTATAGTTATAACCATGATGTGGATTTTTTCAGGTCAGCCTGGGCTTCAAGAGTGTCAGCTCAATGGGTCATCCAACCAAGCCCCAGAGAGGATTATAAAGGTGATGGTAAGCCTAGCCCCGCAAGTGTCAGCTCTAATGGGCTGGCAAGCCAAGCCCTGAGTGTTGCAACTGGGGGTGGGCAAGCCTGCCCCCCTCCCCCCAGTGCTTCAGCTTTGGAGTCTTGCTAAAATGAAAAAAGGGAACAATGAATTCTAGGGACAATTAACAGTTTCCACTGCAATCTGCACCTATGGATGATCATAACCATAAATTTTCTTTTCATGCATTAGAACATACTGTCCAGCTGTCCAAAAAGAGACACATAAAACTCTACTTGGTGACTGCGTACAGCCCAACAATCAGAGACTCTAGGTCTAGATGTGACTCCTTTATGACTAGGGACCCACAAATTAATAAATAAAGCATATACCCATCCCCATATACAACATGCAAAGGCAATGTAGGTTTGGGATAAACCTAGGGAATTAAAACAAAACGAACAGAACAAGACAAACAAACACCTCTCCCTCTTATAAAAGGGAGGACCTAGAAACACCAGATATTAGAGGTGAAATCTGCAGGGCAGGAAAAACAAAAACTCCCAGTCTTGGACTGAACTCATTTATTGATTAGACATTGATTCTACTCTCACTCCCTTGTTCTTCATGGCTAATGGATTTGATCCTTTCTTTATTTATTATTCTCTGTGGTTTCCCAGCTTTTTGTAGCTCTGAAATTGGTTTGAGTATCCATGATTGGGTACTAGGTTTATAAACTAGGCTTCTGGTTTCTTTACTTGAGTATTGGGAGATGCTTTGAGAGTTAGTAACTCTGAGACTGTAGATCTAAACCAGGTGAACAGAGCCTTTCAATTTTGTATTAACTTCAAACCAGTTCCCACTACCAAAACACATCACCTTCTGAATTTCTTGACTGTATTTTTAGATTTCCTAACTATGCTGTGTTCACTCTAAATATGGCCCCATTTTCTTAATATTTTCATATTCGTTACTACTAATGGCAACCTTTCTGACTGTGGTGAAACTAGAAGGTTATTTGTATTTGCATACTTTTCCTGACGTTTTAATGAAATTTGAGAAGTAAAAGTTGTTAATGTGCAAAATCAGCAGTTATCTCTCTTAAACTGCATTTGATTGGATAGCTTTTCTTGCAATATTTGTGCTGCTTTACATTGGTGTGTTATTCTTTTTTGTAGTAGATATTAAGAATTTATTAAAGCATGAACAATTCTAATTGGAATAATGGGAGAACTAATTGTTTCCACTTGGACTGGATTGATTCTTAGTCAGATAAGGAAAATACAGACATGAGTAGTTATTTTTCCACCATTAATTGTATAGAGAAAGAAGGTAATACATATATGAAAAATTGCAGAGGAGATGCCAGCAAGAGGTGAGCTATGAATTTTTGTGTCGTATGAAATTATACTTGGTCAAATCAGACAACTTTCCAAATCTGCAAATTTTCTTCTCATTATATGTCATTTAGTTGTCCTGGGAACTCTTTAGTCATTGGCTATTGGTAGTAAAATGGACCCCTGTTGTTTTTCATAATGAATATATGGCTTGGTTAAAACATGTATTTGACTAGGTGAGTGGTAATGTAAGTAACAAGATATAGTTTTATCAGAAAAAGAATTAAAAAATAAGTAACATAAAAAAATGATCAAAGTCTGCCTACTAAAGTAGACTTCTGTTCCTGCAAGTGTCATGGACAGAGTTACCTAAAATCTTCCTGTTAAGAGCACTTAAAATGCTACATTCAATTTTGACATTTTAAATGCATGTCTCACCAGAAAAAAAAATATGTAAAATAAATCTTTAGAGATTATAAATGAAAGAAGAGCATGCTTTCAACAAGGTCTGTGACTACTGAAGCCCCTGACTGTCTTGGATCATTCTTTTCCTGGGAGATCTACATCTTCAGTTATAATGACAAGCAGAAAATAGTAGAAAATGTACTAAAACTATTCCAAAAAGAAGAATGAGAATGGAAATGCTGGAATAAATCTGTAATCATGCCACTGGCACCATGTGGATCATATATTACCTTAGTCTATTTGAAGAAAAGCTTACAAGCAAAGTAGTAGCATTGTATAAGCAATTTCTCCCAGTGCTCTTTATTCCACTTGGGCCAGAGACATTATACATGCATTATGGTCATTTTTCCATAGAAAGGAGCCCTTCACCACCACACTCTCCATATTTATGGCATCAGAAAGGCAGAAAACATCACTAGAATCACGGAAGCTCCTTGGTCAAAGAAGTGGCCTTACTAGAAAGAGGAATCTCCCAGTCACCAGGGTTTGTCTCCTCCCTCTGAGCATAGTTTTCCTGTTCTACCAATGAGCTCCCTTGGACATGCAGAGCTGATTTCCAAAAGTTGTTAACTGAGCTAGCTTCCAAAATGTGGGAGAAGATGTGGCTTTAGAACAACTGTCCAAAGTTGTCTCTGCCTAGTAAGTTAACTCATCTATCTCTGTCTCAGCTTCAAAAGGAGAGAAAAACAGAATAAGATCCTTCTGAGCATTCGAAACGTAAGCGAATCAAGTACTTTAGTGACCAGAAGGGCAGACAGAGCAGCCAGTTGTTGCAGCTGCAATAATTTTTCTGGTTCTTAAACATTTCTCAACTTCTTTAAAGTTAGATGTAGTCATGTGACTTATTTTGACTAATGAGATATAAGAGGAAGTGATATGTGTTAATTTAAAGGAGTAGCATTAAAAACCACGAGGGTTTAATGATGACTGCAACTCCACCAACGAGGATTCAGTAATCCAGTTATATACAGCATAACTGTAGTCAAATCGCTGTGTATCTTTTTAAAACAAAAACACCACAAATTTCTGTCATTATAAGCCGCTAAGATTTGAGACTATTATTTACTATAGCATAACATACTTCATCTTTACCTGTCAGAAATATCTATCAAGAATGAATCCCAGAAAGAAAATATAGAACATATGGGATGAGACAGGGATAATCCCATGAGAAGACCTAACATACACTTAATGCATCTTCTGGTGCTCCCAAAGATGAAGAGAGAATAGAGCAGAGACTGTTTTTATAAAGAAAATTATTTTTTTTAGTTTTCTAGAAAGATAGAAATTCACATTTTTTAAAAAATTCCAATAAGCACAAGAAAGATTAAAAAAAGAAACCCACAGCAAGATATCTAATAGAGAAATTAAAGAAAAACAAAGGCAGAACATAATACAAGCAGTAAGATAAATAAAAAGAAGATAGACTTTAAATGAGCAACAGTTAGACTGATCTCTGACTAAGGAAGACAGTAGAATGATATCTTTGATATGCTTAGTGGAAGTAATTGCAAATTTAAATTTTAAATGATGAAAATATTTTCCAAAAGGTATATGTTTCAAGAAAACAAAACTGATGAAGTTCAATTTAATAATGGACATTTAGAAATGTTTTTAAGCTCAAAGAAAGAAACTTGGAGATGCAGAAAAAATGAATAACAATGAAAGGTAGTAAATAAATGGACAAATCCACTTATTCACTTATTTGTTTTATTGTATGAAACAAAAATAATGTCTTATGGAGTTAAAAAAAAAGCACATATATAGAAAGAATTAAATAAACAATAATAATAGTAAATAAGAGGTGAAGAGGAGTAAAGTGTCCCAAAGGCTTCATGTTGCTTTACCAGAAGATAAAAGTACTAAGAGTAGAGTTTGATTCATCAAGAATACATCATGTAATTTCTTTTTTTTTTTTTTTTGAGTTGGTGTCTCACTCCGTCGCCCAGACTGGAGTGCAGTGGCCGCTCCCGGCCACCGCAGCCTCGACCTGCTGGGCTCCGGCGATCCTTCCGCCTCAGCCTTCCGAGTAGCCGGAATTACAGGCGCGCGCTACCACGCCC
>CAUYQG010071245.1:0-11997 GCA_963574415.1 Tarsius wallacei | reverse complement strand
TGGTTCTTCTCAATCCAATTTTATTTTGGTTTATACTACGCTTACATTTCAAAAAAATGTTTGTTCTGTGTATTGACTTGAATTTATATTACTTTTTTTTATTTGAAGTGTATGGATATAGGAATTTGGTGAATATTATAAAGTTAAATGAATATCTTATATATATTTTTAAATAATTGATTTTAGAAATATAATAAAATAAAGTATTGTCATGTTTACAAATCTTGACAATTTCAAACAAATATAAAAAGGATTTCATGTACATTGATGTCAATCAAACATTATCAAAAAAAAAAGAATATTCTTTTTTTTTGTTTTGAAATAAATTTTTCAACTTTTCAAATATAGTTTGTTGTTTTTAATATTTGATTTTATTCCCTATTACTTTAATATTTTTAAAAATATAATAAGCTTGGATATTATTAAATCATTTGAATATATATATTTTAGATAAATGTTTTGCAACTTGAGAACCAATTTAAGGTTGATTTTGATCGTTCAAACTTTTATAGAATGCACACAAGAAAAAAAACTTTATTAGCTAACTTATAGTGTAAATCAACTAATAATGTTGATATAAATTTGATACTATAAGTTATCAAAAGTTTTTTTTTGTTCAGTTTGCATCTATTTAATGCATCTTTTTGCGTAACAAAATGCATTTAAAGTTTTGAGCAAATTATGGTTCAATAAAACCAACATTTAGATATAATTTAATGGGAATAGTACAAAATGCTTCTAAAAAACATTTTAGTTGAATCAACTTTTAGGTTTAACGTATTGATGAGTTTGGATAAGTCAATACAAGTTTGTATAAAAATATAAATTTTTCAATAGGTGTCAAAATGTTCAATACAATCGACACAATTGTTTGTGATGCGGCGATTCAAAATAATAAAAATTGTATGAATACAAGATTATCTTTACGCCTCACAACCTTAAAGTTGAGACAACTTTTTTTTCCCATTGTTTGAATTCTGAACTAAGATACAGGGGCAAAAATCAACCAATTTTATTTCCCCTTTTTCCCAAATTTTTCCTGGTTGAGAAGCCACTCTTTAGGATTGACTCCCACCACACACACACACACATTTAAGTTTCATCTATTCTTCGTCTTTTTTGGTAGTTCAATGTCTGCCCTATCCCTATCAATTTCAATGGTGTCCATAGAACTTGCATAGATTGCCGTCTCATACAAAAGAATGGTGTGTACGAGGAGGGGGGAGGGAAGGAACGATGAAAATGGGGGAGGATGGGGGGTGGGAGTTAGTTTCATCTTGTTTTCGGTTCGTTGGATCGTTTTTGGGTTTGCATTGCCCATCTCGGTTACGTTTTGCTTCTATCATCATCAAATGCATCCTGTTTTCTGGTGTGCCTTTACTTCATTTTCCCCCTTCATTCTATCCTTATTGCCCTTGTGTGTGTTGGTATATTATTTGAATCGAAGAACAAGATATTGAGCCATGAAATAGAGAGAAATAAAGAGAGAGAGAGAGAGAGAGAGAGAGAGAGAGAGAGAGATTTGTCTCACCGTTCTCTCTCTTTACAATCTTTCTCTCTTGTTCCAATTGGAAAGTCTCTCCTCTTTTTCGGATTCTTTACTCTTTACTGGTTCTCCTCTAATATATTGGTTCAGTGTGTATTCTGTCGTGTTGGGGGTTCAGTCTTTCATTCCGTTTCCCATAATGTTTCAGTAGCACTCGAACCATTGTCGAACCAGGTTCTACACTAAGCTTATCATCATCATCATCATTTAACATCATCATCATCATCAAATATAAGCTTGCAAAAATTTATATAAAAGCAGAAACAGAAAACTTTGTCTTCATTCATTCATTCATTTTCATTTAATTCTTTCTCTCTTTCTCTTTCTTTCTATTTAACTTGTAACAATATCAACTTTATTTTCTTTCACGTTCTATACTTTGCACAATTTGCTTTTAATCCATCAACAGTGTTCTCTTAATACTGAACCGAAAATATAATATTATAAAGAGAACTTTGAGTGAGTGAGTGAGTGAGTGAGTGTGTGTGATCCATAATAATCTCTTTACTTAGTTGACGTACGGTTTTTTTGTTGTTATTATTATTTTATTTATCAATTGGTCTATACTACATTTTCCCCCTTTTCCAAAATCTTTTGTCTTGTCCAATCTTGTACATTTAATCCTCTCAAATATATTCAATCATAAAACTTTTTTTTTGCTGTTTTTGTTCGTAAATTAATGTATTATGTAAAATATTATAACAGATTAACAACATTATAACGAATATATATATATATTTATTTATATATATATTTAAATTGAATGTGATCCCCAATTATTTTCAACTGATTTTTTTTCTTGTTGTTGTTCTTCTTGTTATGTCCATTATCTGTGAGTAAGCGAATGAATGAATAAACGATTAACCCTTTAATCAGCTTAAATATAATAAAAAGAAAACACAAATTTAACTACTTCAAGAAAAAAACGGAGATTAAAAAAATGACTACATCAACAAGCAAGATTGTACAATTGTGTGTCGGCGGAACGATGTATTCCACCAATCGCGATACGCTTATGTTTGTGCCAAATTCCAAGATTGCAAATTGGTTTGAAACAAAATCCGCTTCCAAATTGGAAATTGATAGTCAGGTATTTTCAATACACCCAAAAAAAGCATATTAAAATAGATTCAATTCAATGAATGGCCTTTACACCATTTGTTAATGGAATATGTTAAGAAAATATTTGGTGAAAACCAAATATTTGAACATAGTTTGACGAATTGGCCATTCACCAACCAAAAAAAAAAAAGAGAAAAAGGGAAAAATCGATTCAATTGAATTGAATTTTTCCATTTAAAAGGCTCCATTTTTTATATCAAAGATTATTATTATTATTATTATTATTATAACAGGGTCGCTATCAAATCGATCGTGATGGATGCCTATTTCGGTACATTCTCAACTATCTCCGCAATCGTGGAACAATTTCATTGCCGGAAAACTTTTCCGAATACGATTCATTGCGTATGGAGGCGGAATTTTATGGTTTGGATGGATTGGCTAAATCATTGCGTACAATTCAATCGTCACAAAATGGTCGAATGTTATCGACTCGTACCAATGCACAACTTAGTTTGTTGCCAACACATGGAACCGAACAGCAACATCAGCAACAGCATCAACTACAACAACAACAACAGCAATCGGTTAGTCCTAGTTCACCATCGCCAAACCATTTTGGCGGATATGGTGTGGCACGAGGAACCGGTGGACCCGGTTTCATTACCGTCGGTTATCGTGGATCATTTGCATTTGGACGTGACGGTCTTGCTGATGTAAAATTTCGTAAATTAACCAAAATCTTGGTTATGGGAAAGGTGGCAATCTGTCGTGAGGTATTTGGTGATACATTGAATGAATCACGTGATCCTGATCATGGTGATGATGAAAACCGTTATACGGCACGTTTCTTCTTGAAACATCTTTGCTTGGAACAGGCATTCGATTGTTTGCAAGAATCTGGTTTCCGTTGTGTCGGTTCATGCGGTTCCGGTACGGCAAGTATACCGGCAACTGAACCAGTGAAACCTGGAATCGATTCCGAGGAGACACGTTGGAATCATTATAATGAATTTCTTTTCTCAAGACCATGAAAAAACAAGAAAAATTGAGAGGAAATTCAATCAAAAAAAAAAACAAAAAATTAAATATTCTGATCAATTGACGGACAATCTCGATCAAATTAAAATCGGATTCAATATCAATTATCAGTTTGATGTGTGTTGCGTTTATCCGCTTGCTTACTTGCTTGCTTGCACTATTATATTTTTTCCGTTTGCTTGTTTGTTAACCAATTCCATGTTTGCCAACTTCCCTATTACAACATTTATGAATACTATTATCCATGCAATTCCATTATAAATTTATCCTATTACCATCCTATATATCTTCTTTCTCCTATTCTTTCTTCTCTTGCCAACATATTTCATCATCAATCAAACAAACAAACAAAAAAAATTGAGCAAATTGCGTCACAGAAGTGAAAATTACAATTCTCTTGCTACATAATTTTGAATTCACCAATTCACAAATCATTCTTGCACAAAAAACATACATTAAAACTATAATCCAATTGTAATGGAAAATAAATGTAATACAACATTTCATCTTTCCATTCATGCATGCAAACAAGCAAACAAATTAGTGTTTCAATTTTAGATTATTATTATTATTTTGTTTCATCATCATCTTTTCAAAACTTTAACTACTTTTCAAAAACAAAAAAAAAGGGAAATACATTTTGCAATTAAAAAAAACAAACACAAAATTTGTCAACTCCCAATTGACCTATTCTTCTTTATTTCATGCATTATAAACACAAAATACAAAACTAATATAAAATTGGCATACATTTAAAAAAAATAAAAAGTCATGTTGGCAAATTGATAAAAACAAATATTGTTATTATATTAATATAATATATCGATTACAATAATAAAATATGTTGGATATTTTAAACAAACATCGTTTGAAACCTTTTGAATCCAAATTTGTTAATGATCATTCATTTGGAAACGAATAGTAAATATGGAAAAAAACAATCTACTGAAACATATACCTTGGTAAACTATAAATAAATTAATAAATAATCCTAATTATAATAATGTATAATGAAATGGCATTAAATTGTTTTAGTTTTTGCTTTGCTTTCGGTTTTTGGCTTCAATATGTCGACATATGTTGTTGAACCGCAACAACCAAATTTTACGATGCGAATAAATTTTTCCCAAGATAGTTTCATGTCTCCATTAAATGAAAGGTAATGGCACCTGTCCGTTCATTTAATATATTTGAAATTTTTTTTGGGTAATATCGCCTATTCATTTATTCATTCAACCAAAATAAAGTAATCGCGTAAAGCAAGCAAGCAAGCAGGCAGGCAAGCAAATGGAAACTTATGATTCAATTAGAATTAATTGACAATGTCAATTTAGTCATTTAATCAAATGTCATTGCATTTACTTATTGTTCGGTTGAATGAACAAACAAGAATTATATATATATTTTTTTATTAGTTTCGGTACTATTAATCTAAAAGTAGATTTTGTACATTTATTATTAATAATGACAGGAATTTTCATCCCGCAATTTCGTTACTTGATGGTGGTGATAACGATGTTTTATAATCAAATAAACGAGATTGTGTGTGTGTGTGGGCAAAGCGATGGAGATATTTAAATCCATGTTGACATTTTCGTTTTTTTTTGGGTTTGACATGATAGATTAACCCTTCAATTAGTTATAATTCAGTTTATTTGGCTTGTCTTTTTTATTTCATAGTATTTTTTTATTCTATCCTATATATATTATTATTATCTATAATAATCCAATATAAAAGAATTTTATTTTTGATTGCTCGATAAATTTGTGTTGACGCCATTTCCGAATGGATTAATGCCGCATGGTTGTCATTGGAAAGTGTCAAACCATTTTATCATTATTATTATTATTAAATAAATAAATAAATATATAAATACAAACAATGAACATTTTGGTTTGTGTTGAAGCATTATTTTTTTATACCATAAACTCAAAAAAATATATATACATTTTAAATATTGCTGACTAGACATTTACATTGTTAACTGGATTTGGGTTGCATCTGCCTTTTTTACTATTATTATTATTATTATTTATATTTACACTTTTCACTATCTCTCATATTACAGCATAAATGTCAATCGGAATTTCTGCTTCCATAAATCTTAGACTCAATTTATTTATTTATATTTATAATATATATATCTACATTGAACACATATGTACTACAATATATATATATTTTATATACAATTCAAACTTTATTCATGCCATTTCTATTATTGTTGTTGTGTTGTTGTTGTTGTTGTTGTTGTTGTTGTTGAATGCCATTTCAATGTAACATTCAATATGAATTGTGTAGTTTGATTGTAGTATATGATAGTTTGTGTCCACAAAAATGGTTAAGTTAAAAAAAAGGGGACAATAGAATCCAAGATGTGTACCATATAACTGAATTGTGTGACAATCTCATACAATTGCAAATTTGCATCGTTTTGTTCAATGGAATTTGGTTCATCATCATCATCATCATCTGGAACATTCTTGTGATTGTGTTTTTTCTTCTTTTTGGGATAATTTTCTAGACCATATACATATTGTTGGTGATCTATGATCATTCTCTCTCTCTCTCTCTCTCTCTCTCTCTCTCTCTCTCTTTCTTTATTTCCATTAGACCATTAGCTCTCCATCAAAACAGGAGAACTGTTTAAATTCAACACGATCGATCAATTTAAAAAGTTGTCTCACATTTCAACCAGACATTCTTAATGAGAATTCTTTCCATTACCGAATCCAATTCAGTTCATTTATCATAGATAGATATAATTTCACAACACATTCTTCCTAAATGTTAGTGAATGTTGGTGTGTGTGTGCTAGCTCTGATTCTAAGCGCTATACTTTGTTTTATATATGTTATTAAATTATTGATGATCATCAAAGAGTATATAAAATAATTAATTATTAATTGTAATTAAAAGTGAAACCAAACAATAATTATATCCAAACACTTTACAATGGAATTTTCTAATTTTATCTTATACAATTAAATTGAATTCAAGGTAGATTTGATTATAGTTTAACAAAAACATTTTATAAATAATTTACAAATTAAATTGTACAAAATTTTTTAATTGGAAAAGTGGCGCCGTCTATTGTTACAGATTGTAGTTAAGAATGAAATCAATTTGGTGGAAATTTTCAATTAAAACAGTTTAGCCACCTAGTGGTACAGGTTGAAAACAATCAATGTTTTTGTTGTGTGACGTGTATAAACGTGTTTGCGAGCAAGTACATTTCTGTTTGCTATTGTTATGATTGATTGTTTGGTTGCTATCCACATTTTACGATTTGTACAATTTATCATCATTATCAATGGTTTCCATTTTTTTTGTTGTAAGTTATCTTTACTGTTTTTTATTTAATTATTAATTTACTATTTTAATTAAATGTCGGAACACCG
Source organism: Tarsius wallacei (assembly GCA_963574415.1). Taxonomy (NCBI): domain Eukaryota; kingdom Metazoa; phylum Chordata; class Mammalia; order Primates; family Tarsiidae; genus Tarsius; species Tarsius wallacei. The sequence continues at coordinate 4,946 of CAUYQG010071245.1, read as the reverse complement.
ATACTTGCCCATTTTGCCCTTTATTATTATTATTATTATTATATTAGGTTCGTACTTTATTTGTTTATAGATTAATTTTAATCATATGTTATTTGATATTAGATTATTATTATTATTATTATTGATCTGTTTACTTGTGCAAAGTCGATATATATTGATGATCAATATGTGTTTGAACATTATTTAAAGATATATTTTTACGATTTAGATAATGAATGAAGCTTATATATTATATTATTTGCTTATCCGTAGATTAATGTCTTCGTAAAATGATTTTATTTTAATGGAATTATTTCGATCATCTAATCTTAACATTTGTTAAATTATATTATGTTGTAGATTTTTTTTTTGGTTTGGTACTCGTACATTTGCGAGCTATCAAGGTTGAATGGAATAGTACAATTGGGGAATACAAATTGGGTATATTGTACAACAACAACAACAACAAAACCAAATTTACAAGAAGGAAATTTATTCAAAATGTGTTGGCAATAAATTGTTCATAACCCATCGATGGGTTAAATTGGGTTATACCAAAAATTGGCATTTACCATTCTCGTACCATTGATGTAGAATAAATAATTGATCATTACTAAAAAATGGGTATTAGGTCTTTATTTTGGCGCAAAAGAGGTTTTATTATTATTATTTTATCTATTAATTTTAATCTTTTGTACACGAATGGAATATTCCATTTTGACTATTGACCCATCACTAGACAATTGAGTGTTTAGAATCGATGCAATCGTGTGCAATTACCATAACCTTAACACTGATAGTTTACCCAAAATGTGTACATTGCCACCATTTACATCAATAATAATAATAATAATAATCATCATCATCCACTATGTTGCTTCACTATTGAAAATAATCTTTTCCCTTATATTGAACAACGTTGCTTTGCCTGTTTTTCTTTTTTTGTTTGTAATGTTTGGCTTGTTGCCTTGGGGAGTCATTTTCAGTGGGAGAGCAAAGTGAATAAGTGTAAAGTGAATCTTGCATGCTCCTATGACTTCATGCAATTGAAAACGACCAGAAAGAAAGAGATTGAGTGAGTGAAAGTGAATGAGTAAGAGTGAGTAAGTGAGATAGGGAAACGAACATGCATATTTGTAAAAGACGTTTAATTTGCTCCTACTAATCGAATGCAACAATTGAAATGTAAGTCTTAAACAATTTTACTGCCTTCAAACACACACAAAAATCCATGAATCCATTAGTAAATGAGAAGCAAAAATAAGAATCTTGCCATAGATCGTTCTATTTGCCATATACAACAACAACAAAAAAAGAAATGTTTCCTTTTATGTAACACAAACATTATAAAGGGATAGGTACGTATTTGTTTTTAGGTTGCTTCTGTTTGATGGTGTTCATCACTTTTGTTTCCTATCCTCATTCATTCATAGTGTCTATGTTGATCCTATGGTGCAATCGTCACACCATCAACTTCACCACCACCAAGAGTGGCAAACAAACATTCGACATTGTCGATACTTACCAAAACATAAGCAAAAACTGTTTGTATGCGTGTTGTATATACTGAAACTTGTGATTGATTTAAAATATTTTTATTTCATTTACAATTGCTATTTAATGTGCAATCGAATCAAGTGTTTGGTTCAACTAGATACATTTCCAATGTGAATTAATGTGTCTTCACCCATCTCATCATTTATATAGCTTGAATATATATAAAAAGTAAATCATGATCATTTAAATTTTAAATCTTATCCTATATCCTAATTAATTAATTAATTAGAAAGAAGTGAGTAATGGAGAACATTATAGAGAACTTTATAGCAACCAAGTTTTTTCTCGTTGATTTTAATTTAGTTTCAAATACAATTAATCTTTATACCAAAAATAAAAAAACTCAATCAATCTAATTGTTAATCAATCCATTAAATACTTCATCAATAATAGCTACATTTATAGGTAGGAAAACTTTTTTGATTAGTTGAGTTTTATGCATCATCACGTATTGAATGAATTGAATGTACCCAGCAAAAAAAAAAGAACTTGTGACAAGTGAACCTTCAGTATAATTTTGTAATTGGAATTTTTTTGCTTGTTTGTTTGTTTCACCTTGTTGTTGTTGTTGTTGTTGTTGTTGTTGTTGTTATAGCATTTTTGATTTTAAAACATTTTTTTCCTTTTACAATTGTTTGCGATGTTTTGGTCGAAAGGTTTAATATAAAATTTATTAATTGTTTCTCCTTCTTTTATCTTCAATTTAACAACAGAACATTTATTGTCATTGCCAAATGGAAATTTTGGAAAATACCGATCGTTTTTATATATCATCAAATATCGATAAGGAAAGAAATGGTTGAACAAACGTGAATCAAATTGATCTCTCTCTTTCTCTCTCTCAAATCATTTACTTTTTTTGTTCTTCTTGGTATTCAATATTGCTGCCGTATTGCATTGCTCAACATCAAATGATCCTTGATGATCGACAAAATACACATATTTTGTGTTTAAATGTTTCGTTCACATTCTATAAATCAATCAATTATGTACTGAGGTCGACTATTTCAATCGAACGGATCAGTTCATCATCATTTTATCATCAAGCAAACAAGATATAATGAACCAAAAAGAAAAAAATAAGAGTGGGATGATTGATATCCAATGAATAGAAGCAAAGAACGAAATAAAAAAAAATAGATTGGACGGAAAAACGCAAGACGACAATCCTAAATTTGATAAAACAAACGTCCTTTTGACGGGTAAATATTTATTCTATACATCGTTCAACGCCGGACGTCAACGATTTTTTATATTGTGTGTATGAGAGTTTGTGTGTGTTATACTCAAAATCAATCGTTCAAACTGATTAAACGATCAATCAAACCTTCAATTAATCAAGTAAGTTGAATGAAAATTTTCCTACTTTTATTATTAATATTCCTCGAAATGTCACTGTTTTGTATGTCCAGGTTGTTGTTGTTTATTTTATTTTTAAATATTACTCATAGTACAGTTAAGTGAATTGAATTTAATCTAATTATCATCAATTTGACATTATTTGTTCTTTACACTTTCAAGTGGTTTAAATGTCACCAAACTTGTTAATGCACATTTGATGTATTTGATTGAACATTTATACTCTAACAACAACAACAAAATATCTCGTAAAGCGTTTTCATGTTTTTTTTTTGGTTTTAGTCTTTTCTCTAGTTTAGATTTGATATTAATGTCACCTCCAAACATTGCATATACACGCATTTGCTATTAATAGGTGATGGAAATTGAGAGCAAATTGAAAGGAAAGAAAAGAAAAAAGTGATGAAAATAGATAAATACAAATACAAATACAAATACTAACACAAACAAACATACAAACGCACACACAAACAAACAAACATTCGAAGACAAACAGTAGAATTAATTGAAAAAGTAATAATGAAAAATCAATTTTAAATCCACAAATGTCAATTATTCTATAAAATGAAAATGCAATCAAATTAAATGTTAGATTAATTTATTTCTAGATTGTTTTCTATTTATATATATTTATTAGGAAACGAATTTTCCTTTTTATTTTATAAAGATTAATTTATAGTACAAATTTGATTTGAATGTATTCGACAATTGTTTTCAACGTGTGTGATCTTTAGCGTGATTTATGAATTGAAGTAAGACAACATAAATCAATTGATTGAACCATTCGATTCGATATATATAACATAAATAACGATTAATATTACAATTTTCTTATCAATCTATTACAATTAACACATCTGGTCCCTGATGTTGATGCCACGTTTTTTATTTCTTTTTTTTTCTGGTTCTCCTGTAATTATTTTTCTCTGGTTTAACTTGTGGTACATTTCTTTGGTACCTATGGGAATATAGAATAATATAAATGTGGGAACATCAATCTATAAATATAATTCTCGAGGGGTTTCAGGAATTTGCGTGTGTCTGTCTGTCTGTCTGTATGTATGTTCGTCTGTGGTTCCCATTGACATTCTGTCACGATTACGTGCTATACTACTAGTAGTAGTAGTAATCAATGAAAGCAATGTTTCCCAAAAAGAAAAAAAAACCAAATTATTGAACATGTGCAAAGGTTTTGCCAATCCCTGAATTTTTTTTCTCGTCTATTTTATTCATTTATTCACTCAAAATGTTGTGACACCGAAATGGGTGAATGAATGAACTAGTAAAATGAGAATTAGAGAGAGAGAGAGAGAATATTGCACATTGACTTTGGAAATGGATTGACTTTGAGTTCATCTCCAATCATTCGAATGTGAACCATTCGGATGAACGGTCATAAAAATTCTCTTTAAATGTTGAATAAATTATTCATTCAACATTTACCTAAAAATTCGGCTTCATTGAACATTAGTTAATTTAATATTTAAAATAACAAAGACGCAATTATATTTTGTACATTGAATTATAATTTAAAATCCAAGTACCAAGTAAGTCTATTAAAATTTTGAATTTTGATATTTTGGTTTTGTTATTAAATTGGTGTTACCCAATTTTTTTTATTTTATGATGCAACCATAAATGTAATCAAAAAGTTCTTTTTTTTCATTTAATTTTGATTTATTATCTTTTATATATTATTAGTTTTAGTACTACTCATTAATTTTGGATTATTTAAAATATGAAAACCGAAACAAAGTTTACGTAATGCTTGGATGCGTTGTTTTGTTTTATATATTTTGTTTTTTTTTATTTAAAAAAATGATCAATTTGTTTGGAATTGAATGTTTGAAAAGGCTACATCCTGTTCAATCCTCTTTGGTATGTTTCATAATAGTTTACAGTGAAAAATGTTTTGTTCCTAATAGCATATTTGATTTCCTTTCACACACACGCACACTTATATTAGTGAACATGTTTGTATTGTACAATTATGGGACAAAATATTATGTGTCAATGTGCGTGTGTGTGATTGTGTTACCAAGGCATTGATG
>CAUYQG010071242.1:0-24791 GCA_963574415.1 Tarsius wallacei | reverse complement strand
AGCCTAGTGGGTTCACCAAAAATTCAAGGATGCCACTTTTTTCCCATCGTACTAATCTGAAATATCTTGATATAGGGGGAAAAAAGAAAACAACAACAAAAACCAGTGGCAAATATGGAGTTTACCTAAGTGTGTTTTCCTGTCTCCCAATTTGCTTCAAGTTGTGCTGTCATGTGTGTGTGCGTGCACACGCGTGTGTGCCTCCTAATAGCTGTCTCTTGTCCATTTACAGCTTTTAGAGTTATCAGTGGAAGGGTCAGTTTGATGTAAACAATTTTTTTCAAAAACAGCAGTAGAATGCCTCCAAGTTCAAGTCATCTTGCCTTCCAACTCAAAACATTCACTCCCAAACATTCCATTGCATTCCCCAAATGCTCTTTTTGTGAACTCTGAAAACATTCTTTATTTAGAAAGTTCAGCCTTCTCTGAATGTTGCTTCTAAGTTATTATTACAGCTCCCTCAATTCTGCCAGCTTTTCCTCAAGTCTCCAGTGGGGATGTTCTCTCCCATGTCCTCAAAAGAGCACTGTAACTATCTATCTTTTGGTTCAGCATTCTCAAACCAAATAGTGAAGGCATTTACCAAGATGAAACTTAGTAGGAAACGCACACAAAATGAAACTAATAAAAAGACAAATATCAAGGGGAAAATGTTTTCTCAGACCAGATTGCACAATGACTAAAACCTAGTTAGAAGTTGTCTTAAATAGATTGTTTTACTGGGTATGTATTCCTAGGCCCATTCTTCCTCCTCTATTTTCAGTCTTCCTTCCTCTTCATCAGCACATACACTCCTGGATCCAGTGTATTTGTGTACATAGAGGCCTCTGTGCCCATGGTTGCTTTTTACCACATTCCCTCTACCAAAAGGCTTTACAAAAACTCCAGGCATCTACACAGGACACTTCAGGAAAGAGTCTACTGGAAATATATATGAGGTGGGGGCAAAAAGCTTCACCACTAAATTTTGTTAAAACACATTAAATACCACATTTTTGCGTACATGGACTTGTACATTATCCAAGACTGGTGAAGTCTGAACTGAACATGCACCTATCTCAAGTGATTTCACCCACTTGGGCTCTCCAAAGGACTTCGCTCTAGCTACTTTTTCTCCCTTTCCTGTGTATTACCAGTTTATCTCTCTCCTGGATCATTTTCTACAGTGTATAGCATGCAATTTCTCCCATCTGAAATCCACTGTTGAATCCACATCTCCCTCTAGATCCATTACTCTACTCCCTTCTACAGAAAACTGCCCTAAAAGATGTGCCCATGACTACCGTCTTCAATTGTTCTCTTTGTAATTCTCTCCTACAAGCAGACTTTTGCCTTGTCTATTCCACCAACAGATCTTGTCAAGGCCACCAACAACTTCCACAGGGCTGAACCTCTAGGTCAATTCTCAGATGCTCTCTAACTTGACTTGTCAACAGCATTCAATATATTTGAGTGTCCTTATCACTTCCTTGAAACACTTCCTCTCTCCATTTGACTTTGAAGATTCTATATTCTCTTGATTTTTTTTTTTTTTTTTTTTTTTTTAGAGATGTGGTCTCACCAAGTTGCCCAGGCTGGTCTTGAACCTGTGGACTCAGGCAATCCTCTCACCTCAGCCTCCCAAAGTGCTGGGATTACAGGCTTGAGTCACCATGCCCAGTCCTTCTCTTGATTTTCATTCTCCCTCACCACCCGCTCTTTTAGTCTGCTTTGCTGGTTTTTCTTCACATTCCACACTTTTAGATGTTAAAACGCCCAAGGCTCAGAACTTCTTCCTCCACTTGTCTACACTCGCTCTCGTTGTCTCATCCATTCCATTTTTTAAACACCATCTACATGCTGACAATTCCCAAATTTATAGCTCTAGTCTATACCTCCTCTCCAAACCTCAAGTGCAGGTATCCAAGTGTCTCAACATCTCCACTTAGGCAGCTAATTGCCATCTCGGTTGTCGCAATACGCTCCCAATTGTATAACTCTTGTAGTCCTTCCAATTTCAGTGCGTGTCAACACCATTCTTCCAGTGTTAAGCCAAAAGCTCTGGACTCATTCTTGTTTTTGTATGCACATGCCGTATCTAATCCAACAACACATACTTCTGGCTTAAGTATAAAATCCTATCTAAAGTCCTGTGATTCTCATCAGTCTACCACTACCATTTAATTGGAAACATAATCATCTCTTGTCAGATTATATCACTCTGTCCTCAAAACCCTAGTAGCTTATTTCAGACTACTTAAAATTTCCCATAGTGCCAAAAAAAGATCTCAGTCCTGTTCCCTCACTGATCTCATTTCCTATTATTCACCCCTTGATAATCCATCCTACAAATTGGCATCTCTGCTGCTGTTCAAGCATTCCAGATATGCACTTGTTTTAGTATGTGTGATTTTTCCTCTGTCTGGAATTCTTTGGGTCTTTGCTCAGATGTCACCTTTGCAATACAGCCTTCTTCAGTTCCTCCGTCTACAGCTGCAGCGTCTTCCACTCTGCACCTTGCCTTGTTTTGTTTCTTCATAGCACTTTTGCTAACTGGCTCTGTATTATGTTTTTATAGATTTGTGCATAGTCTATCTCCCCCACTAGAATCTAAGTTCTTTTAGACCAAAGGTTTTGTCTTGTTCAGTTCAATGCTTTAGAGCAAAATCCTACACCTATAGAGTGCTTAAGTTCTTGATGCAATCATAAAGCCATGATTATCATGTAGGAGTGTCAGCTTCTGGAACAAAGATTACACTGGACTATTCATAAATAAGATAAAACTTTCACAAGTATATATGGATGCATATTTTAAACTCACTGGGAAAAGTTTGCTATATAGTTAGAAATAAGTGAATGTACACCTGTGTATTAGAAACGGCAAAGTTGAGAAATATTTGAACAAATTATATAAAAATTTGGAACATAAAAATGCTTTTTCAAATGTAACACATTTTTGAAAACTCTTTCAACATTTTAATATTTTATTACAAATTTTAAAATTAAAGGTCCTGAGCAATGTCATAAGAAATCAATGACAATAAAAAATATAATCTCCAAATGATTTATGACGTTATAAAAGTGTATCTCTCAATTGGTATAGAAATTCCATTCCAGTTCAGAATAACATCAATATGATACTTTCTTTTATATTAAATTTACAATATCTAGCAGTTTTCTATGGTATTTGCATTTTATTAGATTATATTAAATTTCTGTAATCCCTTCTTTGATTTTGGATAAGCTAATAGACATTTTAATTAATGTAGTCACTAATCTGAATTTTAAAACTTATTTCAGAAGTAATCCAATTTGCCTTTTAAAATTTTTAACAGAGAAATTCCAGGATAAGACTCATTTATCAAAGTAGATTATTGTCAAAACACTGCCCTAATTTTCACCTAATTAGTTTAAAAAGCACCATCTTTGATATAAGCTTTATTTACTAATCTCTAGATCTCATTTAACCCATAAATAAAATATTATCTTTAACACAAGTACAAAAACAAGTGCTATGAGATCATTTCTAAAATCAATGACAGAGCCAAAGTCCTTTTGTATTCTCTAAAATGGCACTTTATCTTTCATCAAAATGTTTAAAAGACAAGATTCAAGATCACTGTAACTGGTTCTATTTTTTTACATTTTTTTTTAAACAAATGTATACAGATAATAGATTCTTACTTGTAAACTTCTGAAGCCAAATAGGGTGAAGCTACTGTGAAATATATTCAGTGGTTCTCTAAGAAGAAATAATTTATCTTGAGTACCCTACCTCAATATTAGTTTAAACTGTGTATCGGCTGCTTTCCCTTCTAAGAAGTTTGGGCTAAGTAGGAAAGAAGCTGGATGGTTCCTAGAAATTGATACCAGTAGCCTGAATGGTTCTGAGGAAACAGGTGGATAGCTCTTTGAACAGTATTATGCACCAGAGAGCACCTAACCAGCGAACTGTGAACATGGACTTCACACTACTCACATGTCTAAAAACTCAAGTTTGAGAACTGCTAAATTAAGACTGATATTTCCTCTTGAAAGTTTACATAGCTAATGCTTAGGAATAATTTAGAAAATTATCAAAATGCTTTGGTCAGCTTTGTGTGGGAAACCAAGCACCAGGAATACTCCCTGGTGCCATGGAGCTGTGGCCATCAAAAGAGGCATGGATGCAGTGATCATTCTCGTTCCCACTCCCTTATGTGTTCCATTACTGTAGAAGATGGAGTTGATAAGGTAAAGGAGAAATTATCAAATAGAGGCAAGGTTCTAGGTCATTTTTGTTTTATCACTCTATGATAAAGGACCACATTAATGCTAGTCTCAACATACTTTTAAAACCCAGACATCTATAAGTAGGCAATAATCCCCTCTTCTTACAGCGAGAAATATGTCTGAAAATAATTTATTGTGTATTTATATGATATATGTATTATATATATATATAATAAAACTCTCATATATAAATTTATACATGCTTATATATAAAATCTAATTTTTAATATAGTGTCATTTTGGATTAATAAAAATTAGACTGATAAAATACCATTATGCTGATTTAAGGCTGAGAATACTAAAATGATTCTACGGACTTAAATCACTGTGAATGAAAATAGGGAGGGACAAATGAAAAATAAACCCTGAGTTTGGCCTCTTCTGCTCATTTCTTCTCACATTCTCTACTCCATTTTTCAGTCATGTCAGGTAGGGACACATGCTCTGAAGGAAAACAGAGGAGCGCCTGAAGGGAGGCCAGAGCCTGAAGGGACAGAGGCCTGGGAAGGCTCTGTGGCTGAGGTGACGTCTGAGCAAAGGTCAGCTGGCGATGGCAGAAGGAGAGGCTGCTTGACTGTGAAATCACAGGCCACAGCTTTTAACGATGTTTATATTCAGCTCTAAAAATCAATAAATGTGGGATACTTTTAGGTGAACAGCATGAACTTGAAAATGAAAAGGAGTAAAATAAAACTGACTTGGGAGTGAGCCACCAGCATTTCTCAAAGAGGTTCATGACTAACATCGCAAAATGACTAGAACGATCTGAATCTTACTCAGACTGGCATCCGGTCTCAAATATGACTTCGCTATTTTTAAAAATGGGAGTAGTATTTATTCCTGACTAGGATTTTGATAGAATCACTAGTAGAATGAGGCCAAAAAATATGTCAAGGTACAAAGGGCATATTTCTAGATAATATATTCTTACCTATTAATTAGTGTGTGAACACACACACACACTAATGATGTCTGCATATGACTGATAAAATAATGGATTGCAAACACACATAAGGGTCTTCTGAACCTTGGAAACACTTCCAGTGAAGAAGTTCACTGACTGTGACTTTCATTCTCCTTACAACGCAGAGTGGTGTTCAAAATTAAGCCATTTATTTGTTTGCATTTCTCTCAGTCTATCATCTCACACTGTCAGACACACATAATACTTGTCCTTCCATTTTTCAAGTGACATAGCATTCTGAGGCTCCCAAAGCCCCAGTGAGTCCATAGGTCTGGGGAAGTCATTTCAAGATGCCACTTGGGATCTCTTTCTTGAAGTCAAAGTTGTCCTCTGAAAAGATTTAGGCAGATACTGCGAACCTGAAACACCAACCAAAAAGGAATTCTCATTAAAAAGAGAATTCAATCTCTCAAAAGGATTGTTTTTTACATCCAGGCAGATGCTTTTTCAGTAGGAGAAATATATATATATATATTTTTAATGTCGTTTGCATACACCAGAAAATAGTAATGTGCAAAAATTGCCATTAGGGGTCCTAAGAAAAAGGAAGGTGCTTCCCAACCAAACCATAATGTAGGTGCTGGCCGCACACTCTGCCAGAGCTGGCAGGTCTGCAAGAACCTTCCATGCGAAGGTTGATCCCCCAGGCTCAGGAGGCTGAGGAGGGAGCTCTGACAGCTCTTCCGCTCCCCAATGTCAGTGCTTTAAGGGCCCTTCCCACTATTGGGATGCCCCCTTAGCTTCCTCACCATTCATTTGTTCTACCACAGAACAAATAGAAAGTTGAACAGCCCCTGGTGCTTTTCTCCAGGAAACAAAGGTAGCAAGGAAGCCATGTGCCTCACGTCAGAGACAAAATAAAACCTCAGAAGAGCAGGAACATCTCCCTTAAGGACCCTCAGTCACATCCATAGAAAGAGCAAAGGCCTCAGGCATCAGTGATCATAGTTGTCTTAAAGCTGCTGATAAGAGAATGTACTGACTTGTCTTTGGTGAAACACTGAGTGCAGATTTAAAACAAGTTTAGAACCCAGCTCTCTCTCCTCACCTCCACTTCTGTGTGTCCTAACTACCTATCGAACACCTCCACCTGGCAGGCTGCAGTCAGCAACTCCAAAACAGAATCCCTCAGAATTCTTCCGGTTCCTTCCTCCAGCACCACCAAGCACTGGCCACCCACAAAGTTGAGCCTGCCAGCTTTCACTCCCTTCTTTCACGTCCCACGTGTGGTCATCCCCTCTAGGAAAACTCTGCCCTTTTACCTACCTGAATGGGGGTTGAGGTGGTCCTGCTCACCTCTCATATCCCTTTCCAACTTCCCTTCTGGACTCAAGATTCCTAGAGGCACACACCAAAACATCCCTGGCTTTTGAATCCCAGCCTAGAGCACGGAACTTGGCACAGTAAGCGCTTGACACATCATTACTGATTAGTAGACAAAGTTAAGTGCGAGCTTCCCCCCACCACCATCTCCAATTATGTTAAAAGCAACGACTGATAATGTAGGGTGGCTGCCTTTTAAAGAAAGAGGTGTTGTCACGAGAATGACAGCAAACACTGCTAAGGAACATACAACAAAAAAAGCATCAAGAAGGCACAGCAGCCTGGAGTTCTTAGCATAAGAGAAAAATGTTAAAGAGCTAAAGAATCCCTGACAGCCTGACAGCCTACAGGAGGACTATAGGCTGATGGAAACAGGGTTAAGTCTGTGGTATGCAATGCCTAAATGTTACTACATTTATTTTTAGAATTATAGGAAAAACTTCCCTCAAAGCAGTGAATTATTCTTGACGTTTCAGATTATCTGTAGTACAAACGTTTCATAATTTTTGAGCAGTGCAAGCCTTGCATCTAGCTACGTCCTTTTCACAGATTTCCAATAATTATTACATCTACTCAGCCTGCTATAAAAGAAAACACTGAGTTCCAGAGACGTTGGGACATTCCTAAGGTAGCACAGCTAGCAGGTAGTAAAGCCAGGGTGGAAACCGGATATCAGATTCCAGAGCAGTAGGTCTCAAGACCATACTGTTCTACCTCCTTGAAAACAAAGTAGATAACAGTTTTGAAAGCTGAAACATCACTGGCCTGTAGTCAAACTAGAACTTTATTCCTCAAATAGCATACCAGGCTGAACATATGTAAAATCTATGTCATAAAATAATTAGCAAATCTGTATTACTTTTCTCAAGCATTTTTATCATGAGTTCAAAGAAAATTTAAGATTAGGGTTTCATTTAGAAGAAAAGCATGAAAACTCTGTAGCACAGTTAGTGACAGTAACTTCTCCTAAGACAGCATTTTCCTGTTTTTTTGAGAGTGAGCTTTCCAGTTAATTAAGGGCAGTTGGATATTTCCCTCTTTCTGACCTAACAGCAGGTAAGTGCTTGTCCATGTGGGTTTACTCTTTGATGGAGATCTGAGGTCAGATACAGACCACAGATAGTTGCCAATTCCTCCCACGTGGTCAAACAGACTTATCAAGGTAGATCATCGTCAATATCACTTTCTGAAACTTGAAACCTCACAAATGACGTTCTTATTGATATATGAAAAAGTTGACCTGTCAAAATACTTTGACCTGTCCACGTGTGACCAGCAAATTCCATTGGTGTCAACGAAACTTTTCGAGGTGTATCTGACTGTTGGGAGAAAAATAAGATGAGGGATGAATTTTGTTTTTTCCAAATATTTTTCCAAATGAAAGCTGCAGTGAACAGAGAACCTACCCGGAATGTATGGGTTGTGTTAGGCCTCAAAGACAGCTCCAGGGTAACAGTTCTTTCTCGAGGAGGCAATCGTTCTACACTGTCAGGCATTGCACTGAACACGCGGCTTTGTGAGTGCCTTCCTCTGTACTAAATGGAAGACAGTATGTTCATATTTAAAATAAATGCAATCCTTAAAACAACAAAAGAAGACCTCCGTATACTGCAATCGTTCACTCACTTACTCATTCACTTACTTATTTGAAAACTTTTATTTAGATATCGCTAAGTATCAGGTCTACTACGTATCTGCCGAAATATATTTTAATTACATAATTGTATTATTAAAGTGGATAAAAAAAGCAGTGTCATACGAGGTGATAGGGATCAAAAACCTTAGCCACAAATAACTCTTATTAAATGATAACAGAAATGTAATACTGCATCTGTGAAGCATCAGGCTATTTATTTGAGTTGGAGTCACACTCTGTTGCCCAGGCTGTAGTGCTGGGCCATGATCATGGTTACCACAGCCTTGACCTGAGGGGCTCGGGTGATCCTTCTGCCTCAGCCTTCCAAGTAGCTGGGACTACAGACACGCATCACCATGCCTGGCTAATTTAATTTTTTCTTTTAAGTGTACACGAGGTCTTGCCATGTTGCCCAGGCTGGCCTCGAATTCCTGGGCTCAGGCAATCCGCTTGCGTCAGCTTCTCAAAGTGCTGGGATTACAGGCATGAGCCACTGTGCCCAGCCTAGCATCATACTTTTTAATGTGAGGTTTGCTTTCTTTCAATATTTTGTTCCAAGGCTAAACAAGAACGCTTTGGAAGCCTTGCCTTCTGGGAGTGAGTTCTACAGCTGTGTTCACAATGGCATATGGAACAAGAGAAAACCCTGCCTTGGATGGTTTTCCTCTGGCTGTGTCTTTCTGTTCCTACCACTGGGGTCCTTCTGTGTTTTATAAAATGGAGACAAATTACTTGTATCAAAATGAGTCACAGTAAAATCTGGGGAAACTTTGCAATATAGCAGCATTGCTTACCCAGACACGGCTGAGTGGAGCCGAGTGCAGAAGACATTGATTGTCCCTACATTACAATAAGCACGGCCAAGGTTAGCTGTAAAGTGAGGGCTGACAGACACAACATGGGTAATAATTCACCATGCTCTAAATTTCAGGTCAGGTATTATTGACCATGTGTGAGTTTATTTAATCCTTATAACAATTCTTTGTGTGGGTGGGTGGAATCATTATTCTCCTTTTGCAGAGGAGGAGAAAACTAAGGCTCAAGGACATTAAGGTGGCTAGTACCAACTCACAGAGCTCATGAGGCAGGATCCAAACCTGGGCCTGCCTGCCTCCTGGCCTGACCACATGCTCTTTTCTTAGCGGCATCATCCCCACCACCAGGACCTTTCTGGACACCCGGGCTGTCTGATTGAGTTCCAGCCATGCTTTTATTTCACAAAATGGGGTGAATTAACCCTCTTGTTCCCTGTAAGTTCTCACAAGCTATTTACTTTCTAGAAGCACATTATGAGGACATCTTAAATACAGCTAAGAGATTACTCTCTTACATTCTTGATTTCACCTGGAGATGCCGAGATTGTTTCTGTTTGTTTTCCACAGACTATCTAATGGTGTACTTCAACATAATGAAATCTGTCTTACCAAAATGGGGCAGGATCCAGGAACTGCTGCCTTCTGCTCCCCAGCCTCTGAGCCTATGGGAGGTAACCTGTTCCGTGAAGTGTGAACTGGCGGAGAAGCCGTGAGGTCTGTGCCAGTCTGCCTGTGAACACAACAACATGCAACTGAGCATCTAGGCGCAGAAGGAGGAACAGATCCCGTCACAAGGCTCCAGTCTGAGCTATTCACCACACTCGGCCTGCCAAAAGCAATGTTCAGGTAGAACAAGCTGAGTTTCAGCAAGAAAAGCGTGAGCAGGGACCACCAGCTCCAGTCACAGCTTCCTTGCTGGGCAGTGGCAGTCAGTCTGGGCTGACAGGAACTTTGCAGAGCACAGAAGGCATCGAAGCCTAGTCCTCCCCTTAAGGAGTTGACAAGCCGGGCTCGGTGGCTCAGCCTGTAATCCCCTGCCTTGGGAGACTGAGGTGAGTGGATTGCTTGAGCCTGCGGGTTCGAGACCCGCCTGGGCAACTTGGCGAGACCTCATCTCTGCAATAAATCAAAAAATTAGCCGGGTGTGGTAGCACGCGCCTGTAGTTCCAGCTACTCGGAAGGCTGAGGCGGAAGGATCGCCGGAGCCCAGCGGGTCGAGGCTGCGGTGGCCGGGAGCGGCCACCGCACTCCAGTCTGGGCGACACAGTGAGACTCCAACTCAAAAAAAAAAAAAAAGGAGTTGACAAATTAGAGAAAAGACACGAAGTAATTGCAGAACAAGGTAACAGAGTAGACAATAAAATGCTGTGGTATATGGTTCTGAATAGAAGTTTATGTTTCAGAAAGGGTGAGTAAATTTTAATAATTGAGGAGTCATGACAAGAGACTCTATCCCTACCAGATATTTATCTTCAAAAATTACATTGTCTAGTTCTTGCACAATAAGAGATAGATATTCTAGATACAGATTCTCATTTATTTATTCATCGACAGTAAAGTTATCAAAGTTACAATATGACAAATTTTGACCTACAAACTGTCAAGTTTTAAAATACACATATTACCCAAAGTTTAGAGGCTGTAGAGAAAGAGGCAGTCTCAGGAATTGCCAATGGGGCTAGAAATTGGTGCATCCATTCTGGGAAGCACTTTGGCAAAATATTAGTATTTCAAGAACCTTAAAAATGTCCATTAACTTTGACCTGGTAGGTTTCTTTTTAGGATAGCACCACTAGGAAACAATTTAAAGACACCTTTAATAAGATTTATATAAATTGATGTTTACTGTACCTGATAATAAAAACAAGGAAAAATAAAATGGAAACAATAAATTATCATATACTGGGATAATTATTTTGTAGTCATAAAATCATACTTTAAAAAATATTTGATAGAAATACAAATGATACAATGTTAAGTGAAAAAAGAATACGAAAAAGTGCTACATTATACAATAGTAAGCTAAAACCAGTGTTAGAAAAAAGACAATGGAAAGAAAAGAAAAAACATAATCCTAGACAAAATTGATAGGAAGTTTGCCAGCAGCTGTCATTTCTATATTTTTGTGTGACGAGCACACGAGCTTTGATTTCTACTCATATACTCCTATGTGGTATTGCCCTAATGTTCCCCAGTGAACTTACAGCACTTTGATAACTAGGGGGAAAAATGTTCTTTCAGTAAAAGTGAACGAGGATGAACAAAATCATCGAAGTCGGAAGACACATAACAGGTGTGTTTGTGCATCAGAAGGAAGACAAGGCCAGCCAGAACCCAGGCGGGTGAGGAGGAGCCATGGCGAGGTGCACATCATCAAAGCAGGTGTCTTTTCCCAGAAGGGCAAATATCAGTCCTTGGGGGCAAACAGCTTTATTCTTATGTACAAAGTCCAGCCATCCATGTAGATAAGGAGTCTATCTGCGGGATTAAAATCCCATGGGTGGGGGAGGAATTAGGAAAAAGAGTCTTAGAAGGGTTAATCATGAAACAAAGACTGAAAAACACCAGCCCACATAGAGGGAGGGACATGGAGGGAACAGGCCATTGGCATATGCCATTTCCTGCTTCAATAGGAAATAGAAACGGTTTTTGATTAAGGCCTGCCAGGGAAGCCTGGGTCGGCTGGGAGGAAGAGGAGAGAACACAGTGTGAAGCAGGTGTGCAAGGGGGAAGAAAGAGAGAACCCTTGAAAGAATGAACGGAGCAGACTCAGACCAGTGTTCCAGTCCCAAATGTGAAAGAAATATTGACCCATTAACAAGCTGAAAAGGGTGGGGCGCGGTGTCTCATGCCTATAATCCCAGCACTTTGGGAGGCAGAGGCGAGAAGAATGCTGAGCCCACGGGTTCAAGACCCGCCTGGGCAACTTGGTGAGACCTCATCTCTACAGTAAACCAAAAAACTAGCTGGGCGTGGTGGTGCATCCCTGTAGTTCCAGCTACTTGGAAGGCGGAGACAGAAGGATCACCCAAACCCAGCAGGTCGAGGCTGCAGTGGCTGTGAGCATGCCACTGCACTCCAGCCTGGGCAACAGAGTGAGAATCCAACTCAAAAATAAATAAATAAATAAAGCCGAAAGGGGTGCCAAGAATGCAGCTTGAAAAAGGCCAGGTATACAGTAAGTGCTAACGGCAGCTTGCTCCTCCAGACCCTGCAGGGGGCCTGAGCTCAGCACCTTTGAGAGCCTCCTTTGCTGTGGAAAGTCTACAGCACCTTGGCCCGGGGTAGACTCTAAAGTCAAGAGAGCCCTGGGGTATGCCCGGCTCTACCTTTTGGCAAGTTATCAACTTCCTCCAGCCTCTGTTTCCTCATCTGAGATTTGGGATAATATGCGTACCAACTTGAAAAGTTTGTGGTGGGAAATAAAGACAATATTAAATGTAATACATTTTCCTAGTGCTGGTAACAAAGAAAGCAATCAATAAATCCTGTTACTATTAATAAAAGTGTTGCCCGGGACTTAAGTTAGTTGGAAGGTTCCTTTGAAATCCTACAATCAAAGAAAAGACAAGTACCTTTCTGATATGGCAATAATGCGATGTAATCCAATCCTTAAGGTCAAAAGCTTTTCTAAAACTCCTACACAGATGAAACACATCCTTTAAGATGAAAAACTGATAGGTATACATTCCTTTTATTTTAAACCATTTTACATACATCGTCTTATTTAAACCTCCCCATAAAAGTATTAATTATGTCATTTATTTATTTATTTATTTGTTTTTTGAGTTGGAGTCTCACTCTGTCACCCAGACTGGAGTGCAGTGGCCGCTCCCGGCCACCGCAGCCTCGACCTGCTGGGCTCTGGCGATCCTTCCGCCTCTGCCTTCTGAGTACCTGGAATTACAGGCATGCGCTACCACGCCCGGCTGATTTTTTGATTTATTGCAGAGATGAGGTCTCGCCCAGTTGCCCAGGCGGGTCTCGAACCCGCAGGCTCAGGCAATCCACTCACCTCGGCCTCCCAAAGCGTGGGATGACAGGCTGAGCCACTGAGTCGGGCTTCATTATGTAATTTAAAGGCATTAATTAATTATTCATTTTACAGATGAGGTCACTTAAAGCAACCCAAGATCACCCCCATCAGTCTCCTTCCACCTTCCTGTGTGTGCTACCGGGATACTTCTTGGCCTTATATTCCAGGATACAGCTAAGGATACCACTGGAATGAGATTAATGTCGAAGACTCAGATGAATAAGCTCACTAGAAAAGTGTCTGCATAACATGTGATAGAGGAGACTGTATCCATAAACTCGGATTGACAAGTGTCTTTGTCCGGTGCAACCCTTAGTTGACCACAAGAGCAACAAGACTCACAGCTTTGTTCCTCTGAGAACTTCACCACTATACACATTGGGGGTTTTTATCCTCAGCGAATCTGAAGCCAGAGCGGGCAGCCTCCAATGCGCGGGAGTTTTCTTTGCAGAAGTCTGTAACCCGCGTGCATCTGATACGCGTCCTGGTCGGTGTCGTACGGAGGAGAGAGCACTGGCTCCTCCGCCCCACGGTCTGTCCTCTTGCTCGTACCTGGGGAGGGAAGTTCGGTGAGTCACTCAGATGGAAGGGCCGTGAGAACAGGGGCACCCGTCTCTCTGTGCCTTGTGAGGACTGTCTAGAACAGCACCTGGCCCCTAGAACATACGCCCAAGTACTGTTGAGGGAACAGACAGACTATCGCTTCCATTTCTGCTTCAGTGAGCTGAGTTTTTTTTTAGTGTGAGTAATCAAAGAATAAAGCCCACAAGATGAGGCATTTCATGGCTGCATCATCCACTGCTCAGCTCTCCGACCTAAAACACGATAGGAATTGCTTTGTGGCTGACTGGAATAATCTGTCTTTCTCTTACACGTTGGTTGTATGCTCCCCTGGCTCGTGCCTCTGGAGCCTGGGATCACACGGGGCCGTCAGGACCTCACGCCCCCTGCAGTCTTCAGTGCTCAGCTGCTGCCAGTACAGGGCAGAGGCTGGGTGACTGTTTCTTATACTTACTGCGTTCTATCTGCCAAGTAGGTAGGTCTCTGCTGAAGTGGTTTTGCTTGAATTGTCATCACACCATGCAAATCACTGTAAAAATTACTGGAGAAGCGAGTAATCTGAAAACAGTAAAAAAAAAAAAAAATTGAAAAATGCCATTCCAAGTACCAATGCCGGTGAGGAATTAGCAGGAAAACAAATGGCACGTTAAAGCTGGCGAATTGTAGGAAAAGTTAACAATGGAATTATATTGATAAAGATGTGGGATGAGACATTACCAAGGAATTGGTTTACTCCCCAAGGTTCAGTATACAGAGTGGCAAGAAGTGAGGTCTTCAGAGGACCAGGCCCCTAAGAGGGCAGCCACCTGGCAGGAACGCCAGCTGCCCCCTGTGCCCACACAGGGGAGGCCACAGGGGAGTAGAGCTCCCAGAGGCTGGAGTGTTCCTCTGGTGCAGTCAGCATGTGTCTGCCTCTGGATGAAGAAGGTGGAGAGGGAAACGGGAGACAGGAAGCGGCGGTGGCGCGGTCCTACGTGGTCTGCTGGCCTGGCCCCTCTTCTTCTCCCCGTCCTTCATGCTTGCGGCATTCTCTGCCCCGAAGCAGCCAGACGGCCCAAGGAGAAGCGCAAGCATGAGGCATCAACGGCTTCCGCTTCATCCCAGTTCTGACTACATCCTGGCTGGTGACCTTGGAAAGACTGCTTTCCTCTGGAAGCTTGAGTTTCCTCATCTTTAAGTTGGGGAATAATGACAGCTCCCTCACAGAGCTATGATGAGAATCAGATTAAGTAATATTGTGAAAGCGTAAAGCAAGGGCTGAATAATGATTAATTTCCTCTTCAGCCCTGCAATATGACCAACTAGGATTTAAAATGAGATTTAGAGTCAGGAGAATGGGATTTCTCAGACTAGAGTTCAATTCTGGTTCAAGAATAAATGTAGCAACCACAATCACATTTTCCCCGTGTTGAATATATGCAAAAAGCAATGTTAAAGAAATAAAGTAAGCTCTACTATAATTACCACTAGAATGTTTTGACTGTTTTAAAACAGGCTCTATTTTTGCTTTATTTTTTCATTTTCAAAGTCTATTCATTTTGCCTGATATTTAAAGGTTTTTTTCTAGATTGTCATCAACTGTTCATTTTATGAGATTCATATTCTCTATTTTTTTCATTTTAGAGTTGTGGGGTGCAGGAGGGGATTTACGACATAAGTAAGTTGCGTGCAGGTAAAGCCTGGACTTCGAGCAAGCTCTCTCTCCCCTGACAGTGGGCCTAGTACCCAGTGGGTTGACATGTTCTTTGCATCCCTCCTTCCTCCCGCCCTCCTCTAGCAGTGACCGGCATCTGCCGATCTCATCCCTGCTCACGTGACCGGTGATCAGGGCCCACTTCTGAGCAAGAACATGCGGCACTCAGCTCTTTGTTTCTGCGCCAGTTCCCTGAGTATGGTGATCTCTAGCTGCATCCACGTTGCTGTGAAGGACATGCTTTTGATCTTTTTGGATGCCTGCTATTCCATCACACACAGGGGTGGGGGGGGCACGCAAAAAAACAGAATTTATTTTGGAGGCCCCTTGTAGTACAGACATCCCCCGCTAAGTTAGTGGTCTGAGAACCTAACAGCATCAGTGCGCCAGCTAGCACCGCGGTGAGAGGCTGTGTCTTTTTGTGGCACACAGGTGATGGTTCTTCCACCACGACAACACGCCCGCCCACAAACGTGCTGAGTGTTCAGCAATTTTCGACCAAAAATAGCATGGCCGTCATGCCCCACCCTCTCAATTCACCCAATCTTGCCCGGAGTGACTTTTTTGTTTGTTTGATCCTCGATTAAAAAAGTCCTCAAAGAGAAATGTTTTGCCAGTGTGGAAGAGGTGAAACAAAAACCACAGAAGCACCGAAAGGCATCAAAATTGACAAGTTCACAAACTGTTTTGAAGCTGGGCATAGTGGCTCACGACTGTAATCCCAGCACTTTGGGAGCTGAAGGAGAGATAACTGCCTGAGCCCAGGAATTGAGACCAGACTGGGCAACACGGCAGGACCTCGTCTCTACAATAAATCAAAAAGTTAGCAGGGCATGGTGGCACAGGCCTATATATAGTTCCTGTCACTTGGAAGGCTGAGGTGAAAGGATCGCTTGAGCTCAGCAGGTTGAGGCTGCAGTGGCTGTGAGTGTGCCACTGCAGTTCACACTGGGCAACAGAGTGAGATTCCAACATATACACACACAAAAAAGCTGTTTTGAGCAGTGGAAAAAGTGTCTCGATCGGTGTATTGCATCAAATGGAGAGTATTCTGAAGGTGACTGAATTTTAAACATGTAAGAATAAAGAATAAATACACAGTTTTTTATGAATAAATTCTGGGTTTTTTGGTCCCCCTCCCCATATATGTACCATATTTTCTTTATCAAGTCCACTTTTGATGGGCATCTGAGTTGGTTCCATGTTTTTCCTCTTGTGAATAGTATTACAATGAATATACATGTGCAGGTGTCTTTTTGGTAGAGCAATTTATGTTTCTCTGAGTATATTCCTAGAAATGGGATTGTTGGAGTGCATGGAAGTTCATTTTTAGTTCTCTGAGAAAATGCCACACTGCTTTCCACAAAGGTTGAACGGCCTTACATTCCCATTAATGGTGTAGAAGTGGTCCATGATGATCTCATCAGACACAGAAAAACCATTTGATAAAATCCATCATCCCTTCTTGATAAAAACCCTCCAACCCCCAGGCATTGAAGGAACATTTCTCAAAACAATAAGAACCATCTATGACAAACCTACAGCCAACATCATACTTACTGGGCAGAAGCTGGAAGCATTCTCCCTAAGAACTGGTACGAGACAAAGATGCCCACTCTCACCCCTCCCATTCAACATAGTACTGGAAGTCCTAGCCAGAACAATCAGGCATGAGAAAGAAATCAGGGGTATCCAAAGAGGAAAAGAGGAAGTTATCCCCCTTTGCAGATGACATGATTCTATACCCAGAAAACCCTAGAGAGTCTGTCAAATACCTCCTCACACTGATAAACGACTTCAGTAAAGTCTCAGGATACAAAATCAATGCACAAAAGACAGTTGCATTTCTATACACCAACAACAAGCAGGCTGAGAATCAAATAAAATACACAATCCAATTCACAATAGTCACAAAAAATAAAATATCTTGGCATCCACCTAATTAAAAAGGTGAAAAACCTTTACAATGAGCACTACAGAACACTACTCAACAAAGAATCAATATCATCAAGATGTCCACTGTACCCAAGGCAATCTACAGATTTAATGCAATCCTTATCATATTGCCAACATTTTTCACAGACCGAGAAAAGACAATACAGAAATTCATATGGATGCAAAAAAGAGCCCAAATAGCTAAAGCAATCCTTAGCAAGAGGAACAAAACTGGAAGCATCATACTTTTAGACTTTAAATTTTACTACAAGGCTACAGTAACCAAGACAGCATGGTACCGGACAGGAGTAGGCACATAGGCTAATGGAACAAGATAGAGAATTCAGAAATAAAACCACAGTCCCCTAACCCATTCATCTTCAACAAAGCTGACAAAACAAACATTGGAGAAAGTAAACTACATTTAGTAAACGGTGCTGGGAAAACTGGCTAATCACATACAGAAGAATGAAACTGGACTCTTATCTATCACCATATACTAAAATCAACTCAAAATGGATCAGGGGTTTACAGGTAAAACCTCATACTGCCTATTGTAAAAAGTGGAAAATATTGTATTGAACCTGTCAGGGCAGTTTTAAGAAACAAAAAATACAATAAGTAGGTAACAATTCTCTAAGTGTCTTTCCAATGGATAAAGCAAAGCAGACTTATTGGAAAGCCCTTACACTAGAGAGTAAAGCAAGCCTGTCTGACACACTGCTACCTGAAACACAGATTCTTTCCAGTCTGCGTCCTTTCAATCTGACGACAATACTCTGTCTAGCTGCTCCTGTGCAAAGTCCATATTTTTGCCTTTTCCTTGAATAGCCTCCGCTTTTTTTTTCAGCTTAACAAATCATACCTATCATTGAGGGCTTAGTTCATGTCTTACCCATCTTTTGAAAAATATGAACCCCCCCAGCTCTTATAGACTACATAATATTATATATAATACATAATTGGCACCTGATCCCAGTAAGAGGTGACACTATTGCGTGCCTACTCTAAGCCACACACTGCAGTACACGTTTTATCTCCTTTAAGTCTCACAGCTACCTGCCTCCTTCGTCTCATAAATCAGGAAATTGCGGTTTTGAGAGAAAGGGATTGAGTAAAATCACAGAGCTAATAAATGGAGACATCGGGCTCAGTCCTTGTAGGCCACATGCAAGGTCCAAACTCTTATTCCTCTACTCTCAGCTATATTGCCTCTTCTTGTGTGTGTGTGTGTGTGTGTGTGTGTGTGTGTGTGTGCACATGCGTGCCCATGTGTGTAGTATTTAGTATTTTCTGGCATAGATTGACTTCCTCCAACTAAATTGTAAATTAGAGATGTAGCTCAAGACCAGGAATCCTGTCGTATCTTTTTTTCCCCCTGTTCCCCACATAAGATGAGCGGTAGGAAACAACCTCCCTATTACCCCAGCAACCTACCATGAACAAGACATCTTTTCTTGCCTCACCTGCTACAAGATCTTTGAATAAGAATGCGATTCACCAAAAGTATACTGAATGCTAAGTATATGCCAAATTTTGTGTTAGTAGCTCTCATCTGTTGCTATGATTTTGTCCTCACAACAATCCCTTTCACAACGTATTATCCTCATCATACAGATAAGAACGCTAAGTTTAGAAAAGTTAAATATGTCCAAAACATTACTCCTCATAGGCCTCTTGAATCCGTATTCCCTGTTCTTGCTCTACAGCCAGTATCCTATCCCCTAACCTTAGGCCAACCATGGTTCCCCATACACACCTCCTCTTTCATTCATCCACGCCCACCCAAAATTCTCACCCCCTAAGTCCTACTCATTTCTTTATGTTTCTGCTCAAATTTCATCTCCAATGTAAAAGACCAATCCTCATCCTCTAACAAGGATGAATCATTTTCTCCCTGATTCTCCTACAACTCTTTTATTGCACGGTCCTCACGGTATATACTGCATCTGACCTTGTTATAGTTTTTGTTTCACTAGGTCAGGGGCTATGTTTTCTTCTACATACCTCCTCAAAACACCATAACTACACACGAACTAAATATTGACTGAATCAAACATATAAGCCTTGATTCTTTTATCACTTTGGCAGAAGGAAAGAGACCACTTATAATTTTCAACTTGGCTCCCAAAATATGGAAAACAGCTCCATATCTCAAAGCAGTGTCATGTGGTTATTCTACCAAACTTCATGAAATAATCACATTGCATTATAGTCTTACCAACACACAGACCCAAATAACGTGATACTAGAATTTAACAGAATGGTACTCTTGACAAACTGAGGCGAGAGATAGAAATATATAAACGTGAAAGACAGACTAATGGAAAAGCACCTACCAGGGGAGGGTTAAGATAAGCCAGAGATATGCTGTGGGTTTCAGAACTTCTGGATGGAGGAACACTGGACACATCGGTGTGAGTACGGGAAATGAGGATTTGTGCAGATTTGTTTTCAGCAACTTTAAATTTTTCTTTCTGGTTTTTTCCTTCTGTGTCAACAGAAGAAGCTGTGTTATAAGAAACATCAGATTAACTAATACAAATGCTTAAAATTCATCCTTCAAAGAGAATATTTGTTCCTGAGTTACCATAAGTCCATGCTACGGCCACTGGTAAAATAACATTACTCTAAATAGCAGAGACCCCCATGGAACAAACTGGCTGGTGTGACTGTAATTTCAGTAGTGTGTAGAAAACCAGAGATTCTCAGTATTCTATAAAAGCCTAACTAATCCTTTTGGCTGGAAAAAGAACAGTATTTAAAGTAACATGATTATTGCCTTATTGTATAAATTGATTACATAAAACTAGTCGTTAATGTCCACCAACAATATTTCTATGATTAATTTTTGTTCAATTTTGTGTAGTTTAGAGAGCATTTTATAAGTTGAAATAAAGATAAATCAAATAATTATTCAATTAGCTATATTTATATTTTACTTTACAATTAATGTCAAGCCTAGCTATTTGGGAGTCTAAAGTGGAAGGATCACCTGAGTACAGAAGGTTGAGGTCATGGTGAGCCATGATCCTGCTACTGCACTCCAGCCTGGGCAACAGAGTGAGACTCCAACTCAAATAATAATAATGATAATAATTTTCTTTGGGGAGAGGGACTTGGGGTAAGAGGAATGGGAAGTTTTCAGTTTTCCTGTTTTGAAACATTCTTTTTAGTTTGAATTTCTGATTTTATGCACATATAGGTAGTATTTTTATTTGTAAAAGTGTTAATGAGGTTGAATTGGACCATGAGGTTACAGACCACTTCATATGTCATTTTTAAAAACTGGTTAATATTATAGTTATCATTAAAAACAACATAAATATGTTCCAAAAAAATAACATCATTAACAATTAAAAACAAATATCCATATGAGAGATTAGTCAGGTAAACTTTTTTTTAACCACAATTTTTAAAAAGTGGCTTCTAGCTTCTTTCTCGTGATTTGTGTTTTTTTCCCAGACTGCATATGCATTATTTTTACAACTAAAAAAAAAAAAAAAGCGTCCTGATTAAGGTGATTGAAAATCACTTACAAGCAAAGACAGAAAGCCCACTTTTCTTCTCACTCCAGTCGTGTTCTAGGATGGTCACACTGGGGTAAGGAGCACAGAGAGCTGAGGAGCAAGGCTGTTTTTCTCCTTTCAGTAGGCCACAAATAAGTACCTGTGAGTGCGGCTTCCCAGTTTTTTCTAATCAGCTCTTCCAATAACTCTACCACATTTGTCCAGACGTGATCAAACACTTCTGCCGCCACCGCATCCTTGATACAGTCATGAGGGGAGATGGGAGGAAGGCCGTGTTTCTGCAATTTCCTACTATGGTGAGCTGGTTTTTGTTCGAGAGAGTCATCATCACTAAGGATAAAAACTCACTCCAATTACTGAAAGCACCAACGATTGAAGTTAAAATAATTTTATCTACCTACCTGCCTTCCTATCTATAATGCATGCATGTATGTACCTTTATACATATCTGAATAAGCATTCGTTCTTTTTCAAACAGCCCATTTTTTCAATATATACAATTTTTGTCAATTATACCTTAATGAAGCTAGAAGAGAAAACAAAGCAAAAAAACTCTTAGTTTCATTGATGTATTCCTTTTTTCTAATCTCTAGTTCATTTACTTCTGCTCTTTGTTCTTTACTTTTTCCTACTAACTTTGGGCTTAGTTTGTTTTTCTGTTTTCTGTTCCTTCAGGTGTAAAGTTAGGTGGTTTACTGAAATCTTTCTTTTTTCTTAATGTAAGCATTTATTGCAGTAAACTTCCCTTTAGAACTGCTTTTGCTTTACCTCATAAGCTCTGGTTTTGGTATGCCGTGTTTCCATTTTCAGTTGTCTCAAGATTTTTAAAAATTTCCCTTTTGACTTCTTCTTTGACCTACTGGTTGCTCAGGAGCATGCTGTATAATTTATACATATTTGGGAATTTTCCAGTTTTCTTCCTGTTATTGACTTCTAGTTTCACACCACTGTGGTCAGAAAAGATGCTTGATAGGATTTCAATCTTCTTAAACTTGTTAAGATTTGTTTTAGCATAGTGTTATGTTTCAGTGTGCCAATTTTCAATCACGAGGCAAATTTTTATCATACAATATTTGTAGCTTTTGTTTAAGAGCAAAATATACTGCAGAAACTACAGAGACTGGAACATCCCCTTTGCCCTTCTGGGAAGGCGACTGCAGGGCACCTGCTGCTGGGACTAGTTGCCCCTGGGCATGAGGGCCTGGCCTGCTTTCCCCAGCATGCTGACCACAATTCTTGTTTTCTCTCTGTCCTACACTATCAGGAAGAAAAAGAAGCATTGCTCTTGCACATACACTTCCTGCTAGAAATCTAAAAGCTTTGGGGAGTACGTTACTCTCAAAAGAACAGAAAGAGATACACAAAACACTAAATGAACATATAGTCAAAGCAAATGTCAAGTCAATATCATACTATGAAGTCAATGTCAAATAAAACTCTACTCACTCCTCTTTGTTGTCAAAAGCGAAGTACTCTTCAATCTTTCCATCCATGTCATAAACCTCTTCTTCCAGGGATGAACATGACCTTAGGTCAGCAACCCCTGTGCCATCTGGGCCCGGCAGGGTAGAGGCTGAGAATGCTGCTGGGACTAGCTGAGAGCCAGAGATGCACAGCCTACGGAGAAAACCAGATGCTACATGGGAGTTTGTAGGACATCAAAAAGGCAATGCTTGCATGATCGTGGTGGATCTTCAAATTCTCCATAATGTACAGGATCCCAAATAAAAAAATTGTAAAGATTATATTTGACAAAACTTATATCCTTAAAAACATTTCAACACAGGCATCATTAAAAATTTTCAGGGCTTCTTTTTTTTTTTTTTTTTAAAGTCAGAGTCTCACTCTGTCGCCTAGGCAGGAGTACAGTGGCACACTCATGGCCACTGCAGCCTCGACCTGCTGGGCTCAGGCGATCCTTCCACCTCAGCTTTCCAAGTAGCTGGAACTATGGGCATGTGCGACCATGCCTGGCTTATTTTTTGATTTATTATAGAGACAAGGTCTCACCAAGTTGCCCAGGCTGGCCTCGAATCCCTGGACTCAGGCAATCCTCTTGCCTCCGCCTCCCAAAGTGCTGAGATTACAGGTGTGAGCCATCACGTCCGGCTTCAAGGCTTCTTAAAAGCCTAAATCATTCTATGAGTTTGCATCCTCCTTGCTGTAATGAAAGGATGTCCTGGCACCATGGCCAGTATGTGAATGGCATAAAGAAATGTATCAAAATCTCCTAGTGAGCGAAAGACAAAAGAATGAAGCTTTATTTCTTCCTCTGTGACTGCCTTGGGGATTATGGTGCATTCCAAGGAGGCAGTTTTTGATTCTGTACCTAGCGCTCCTTTGGAAGGAGAGTTTAAGTTAATTGCTGTAAATGTATCAGTGCCTGTATATTCCATACATATTTCACATACTTGCATACACACACACACACATCACACATCATCAGTTTTGAATCAAAAACATCTTGTGAAAGAAATTCTCTGTACCTGCCCTTGATTGGAATAAAAACTTCCAAATGTAATACAGCCAAAGTTCATGGAAAAAGCAAAAAAAGGTATAACTAAAATACAGTTAAAAACACTTTTTGAGGGTGACTTATCCGAACACACTCTCTGATGCTGTTGCTGCCTCCACAGGCAGGGAATGAGGGCCTGGGGGCCGCTGAGCCAGGCGAGCTGCCTTGGACGTGCTGGATCCCGTCGTCAGTTGGTGGGATGAGTTGTCTTCCTAATACTCTACAAGGCAAAAATAAGTAAATAATTGTTTTGCAATTATAAAAGCAGGAGAGACCAGGAACAGTGCCTTATACCTGCAATCTCAGCCCTTCAGGAGGTCAAGGAGGGAGGAACACTTGAACTCAGGAGTTTGAGACCAGCCTGGACAATATAACAAGACCTCATCTCAGCCAGGCTCGGTGGCTCAGCTTGTAATCCCGCGCCTTGGGAGGCTGAGGTGAGTGGATTGCCTGAGCCCACAGGTTCGAGACCCGCCTGGGCAACCTGGCGAGAACTCCTCTCTACAATAAATCAAAAACTAGCCAGGTGTGGTAGCCCACACCTGTAGTTCCAGCCACTCGGAAGGCTGAGGCGGAAGGATCACCGGAGCCCAGCAGGTCGAGGCTGCGGTGGCCGGGAGCGGCCACTGCACTCCAGTCTGGGCGACAGAGTGAGACTCCAACTCAACAACAAAAACAATCTCATCTCTACAAATAAAATAAAATAAAAAAATTAGCTGGGTGTAGTGGTGCATGCCTGTAGTCCCAGCTACTCAGGAGGCTGAGGCAGAAGGATCCCCGAGCCCAGGAGTTCGAGGCTGTGGTAAGCGGTGATCATGCCACTGTACTCCAGCCTGGGCAACAGAGAGAGACTCCGAATAAAAAAAAAAAGAAAGAAAAAAAAAGAGACAATAATGACTTTGAAGGCCTGTGCAGGACATGATCCAGTGTGCGTGGTACCAGAGTGACGTACATCACAGGAAAGATGCAGCTTTGGAAGCGCAGCCTCACTGTTCTTGGTCTTCAGGGGAAGCCTGAGCTCCCGACTTTTTGGTAAGTGCACCCTCCCTAGGAAAGTGTGTATCTGTGGTGAAGGGCTAGGGAGCATGTCATACTCTTTAAGGCAGGAGGCTTATGAAGGACGGAAAAGAAGAAAGTAAACTACCCAGTCAAGATTTTTTTTTTTGAGCTGGAGTCTCACTCGGTCTCCCAGACTGGAGTGCAGTGGCCGCTCCCGGCCACCGCAGCCTCGACCCGCTGGGCTCCGGCGATCCTTCCGCCTCAGCCTTCCGAGTAGCCGGAATTACAGGCATGTGCTACCACCCCCGGCTGATTTTTTTTTTTATTTATTGTAGAGATGAGGTCTCGCCAAGTTGCCCAGGTAAGTCTCGAACCCGTGGGCTCAAGCAATTCACTCACCTCAGCCTCTCAAAGCGCGGGATTACAGGCTGAACCACCGAGCCCAGCCAATATATTTTTTAAGTTACCTGTTGAGGTAACCAGAAAATCCATTCACATTTATATGAGAATTCTCATTTATTTTCCCCAAATAT
>CAUYQG010071240.1:0-36607 GCA_963574415.1 Tarsius wallacei | reverse complement strand
CTCCCGGCCACCGCAGCCTCGACCTGCTGGGCTCCGGCGATCTTTCCGCCTCAGCCTTCCGAGTAGCTGGAACTACAGGTGCACGCTACCACACCCGGCTGGTTTTTGATTTATTGTAGAGATGAGGTCTCGCCAAGTTGCCCAGGTGGGTCTCGAACCCGCGGGCTCAGGCGATCCACTCACTTCAGCCTCCCAAGGCGCGGGATTACAGGCTGAGCCACCAAGCCTGGCTTCCAATTTTCATAAGGGTGTCTCCTGTGTTTTCTAAGATTCTTATAGTCTGAGGTTTTACATTTAGGTCTTTGATCCATTTAGAGTTAATTTTTGTGTATGGTAATAGGTAGATGATGTATCAGTTATCTGCATGTGGTCAGCCAGTTTTTCCAGCACCATTTACTGAATAGATTCTCCTCTCCCCAGTGGTTGTTGTTGGCGGCTTTGTCAAAGATGAGTTGGTTGGGAAATTGAGACTTTGCTTCTGGAATCTCTATCTGGTTCCATTGGTCTACATGCCTGTTCTTGTACTAGTACCAAGCTGTTTTGATTATTGTAGCCATATAGTAAAGTTTGAAGTCTGGAAGTATAATGCCTCCTGCTTTGTTTCTTTTGCTAAGTATTATTTTGGCTATTTGTGATCATTTATGTTTCCATATGAATTTCTGTATTGTCATTTCCAGGTCTGAGAAGAATGATGTTGGTAATTTAATGGGTATTGCGTTGAATCTGTAGATTGCCTTTGACAGGATGGCCATTTTAACAATGCTGATTCTTCCTATCCATGAGCATGGAATAGTTTTCCATTTGTTTGTGCCTTCTTGGATTTCTTTGAGCAGTATTTTGTAGTTCTCATTGTAAAGGTCTTCCACTTCTCCAGTTAGAAAGATGCCGAGGTATTTCATTCTTTTGTGGCTATTGTGAATGGGATTGTGCTTTCTATTTGGGTCTCTGCCTGCTTGTTGTTGGTGTATAGAATGCAACTGTCTTTTGCACACTTATTTTGTACCCTGAGACTTTGCCAAACTCCTTTATCAGTACAAGCAAGTTTTTGACAGATTCTCTTGAGTTTTCAAGGTATAAGATCATATCATCAGCAAAGAGGTATAACTTGACTTCCTCTTCTCCTATTTGGATACCCCTGATTTCCCTCTCTTGTCTAATTGCCCTAGCTAGTACTTCCAACACAATGTGAACAAGAGGGGTGAAAGTGGGCAGCCTTGTCTTGTTCCAATTTTCAGTGGAAATGTTTTCACTTTCTATCCATTTTTCAATATGTTTGCTGTGGGTTTATCATACATGGCATTTACTATTTTGAGGTATGTTCCTTCTATTCCTAGGTGTTTGAGGGTTATTATCAGGAAAGGATGCTGGATGTTTTCAAAAGTTTTTTCTGCATCCAATGAGATAATCATATGGTTCTTGTTTTTACATCTGTTGGTGTATTTAATTAAATTTATGGTCTTGCGAAGGTTGAACCAGCCCTGCATCCTGGGGATGAAGCCTACTTGGTCATGGTGAATGATTTTTGAGATGTGTGTATGGATTCGAATTGCTAGAATCTTGTTGAGGATTTTTGCATTATGTTCATAAAGGATATTGGCCTGTAGTTCTCTTTTTTTGTTGGATCTTTACCCTGTTTGTTTATCAGTGTGATGTTAGCTTCATAAAATGATTTGAGGAGAATTCCATCTTTCTCAATTGCCTGGAATACTTTCAATAGGATTGGTATCAGCTCCTCCTTGTACGTTTTATAGAATTCTGCTGGAAAGTCATCTGGTCCAGGGCTTTTTTTTGTAGGTAGTTTTCATATGACAGAGTCAATTTCCTGTGTTGTTATTGGTCTATTTAGTGCCTCAATGTCTTCTTGTTTCAACCTGGGGAGGTTGTGTGATGTCAGAAAGTTCTCCATTTCATTTAGGTTATCAAGTTTGTTTCCATATAGGTGTACATAGTAATCTCTGACAATCTTTTGTATTTCTTTGGGATCAATTGTGATTTGATCTTTTGTATTTCAGATTGTGTTTATTTGGGCTTTTCTCTCTTTTTCTTGGTCATTCTGGCTAGTGGTCCATCAATCTTGTTAATTCTTTCAAAGAACAAGCTTTTTGTTTTGTTGATGCTTTCTTTGATATTTTTGTCTTCTATGTCCCGTATCTGGGCTCTTATTTTGGTGATTTGTATTATTCTGCTAAAGTTGGGTTTTTGGTGGTCTTCTCTTTCCAGCTCCCTTAGGTGGTCTGTTAGGCTCTCAACTTGTGATCTTTTCAGTTTCTTGAAGCGTGCTCGTAGAGATGTAAATTCTCCTCTTAGAACTATTTTCATGGCATCCCAGAGGTTTCAGTAACATGTTTCTTCATTTTCATTTGTTTCCAGGAATCTTTTGATTTCTGCTTTTATTTCAGTGTTGACCCATTAGTTGTTCAGCATCATGCTATTTAACATCCATGTCATTGTGGGCTTTGGGGAAATGTTGTTGGTATTGACATTTATTTTTATTCCACTGTGGTCTGAGAAGGTGCATGGCAATATTTCAACCTTATGAAATTTGTTTATGCTTGATTTATGACCAAGGATGTGATCAATATTGGAGTATGTTTCATGTGGTGATGAGTCAGTCGAATGTATATTATGTGGTTGTTGGGTGGAATAATCTGTAGGTATCTATTAAGTCTATTTGGTTGAGTGCCAAGTTTAGCTCCTGGATCTCCTTGTTGATTTTTTTTTGTCTTGATGATCTGTCTAGGGTTGTGAATGGGGGTATTTAAGTCCCCAGCTATGATAGTGCTAGAGTTAATATCTTTTTAAAATTTACCTAGAAGTGGCTCTATGTAAGTTGGTGCTCCTATATTGGATGCAAATATGTTTAAGATGGATATTTCTTGTTGATGGATTGAATCTTTTATCATCATATAGTGATCTTCCATATTTTTTTCATTTTTGGTAGCTTAAAGGGTATTTTGTCTGATAGTAATATCATGACTCCTGTTTTCTTTTGTGTTGCATTTGCCTGAAATTTTGTTTCCCATCCTTATACTTTGAGTCTGTGAGTATCCTTTCTGGTGAGTGAGTCTCTTGGAGACAATATATTGTTGCCTCATGATATTTCATCCATTTTGCATTCTATGTCTTTTCAGTGGTGTATTTAGTCATTCACATACAGTCTAATTATTGAGATGTGAGAGTTTATCTCTGCCATGAGGTTCTTATAGAGTTTGTTGTTGCTGCTGTTTGTGTGTTTGTTGTCTCTCTTTTCATCTCTGTTTTCAATATCTTTCCTGCATTCTTGGGAAGGACATTGTCATTCTTTTTTTCCTTCCTTCTGTGTTTAATACTTTCCTAAGTTTTTCTTGTAGAGCTGGTCTGGAGATGGCGTAAGCTCTTAGGGATTGAATGTTTGGGAAGGATTTTAATTCTCCATCAATGATGAAGCTTAACTTAGCTGGGTAGGTAATTCTTGGTTGAAATTGTTTATCATTGAGAATTTTGAAGCTTGGGCTCTAAGCTCTCCTAGAAGTGTTTCTGTAGATAAGTCTGTTGCTATTCTAATTGGTCTTCCCTGGTAGGTAGTCTGACCTTTTTCTCTTGCTGCCTTTAGGATTTTTTTCTTGTATACCTACTTTGTATAGGCGAATTACTAGTGTCTAAGAGTTGGTTTTCTCATTTCTTGTCTTGCAGTGTTCTCTGAATCTCTTGTGTTTGAATGGTCACCTCATTGATGAAATGAAAGAAGTTTTCTTGAATAATTTCATGGAATGTTTGTTTCAGGGTGGTTTCTGTCTCTCTATCTGCCTCAGGAATAGCCTGCAGGGATTTTAAGTAAGACATAAAAAATATTAGGGGATGGAGAAGGGTAGTAGAGAGCAGAATGAACCATTGGAATAGAAGTAATCATGGGAAATGACTTAAAAGTAAATCCTCTCCCTGCCATATGAACCTTCAGAACTGAACCTGGAGAGATGAGGGGAGCTGGAAGGTCAGTTTGGGAAGGTTTTTTAGAGGGTACGAAAGAAAAGCCTCTTTTATCTACCCAGACCACCTCTGCCTCCCCAGAATATTTCTCATGGCAGTTTTAGGAGAAGTACTTTGCAATGTCAAAGTCATATCATGGATTCCCCAGCAACCTTCACAACTAATAAAGATGTCAAAAGTACTGTCTTGTGGAGGGTATGGGGTACACATAAAACAAGTGGTGGTTTTTGATGTCTACACCTCAACAAGCAGCCATAAGCTGGGGAAACACCTTGCTGACCAATCAAGCTGAACAGTGTGGCTTCTTGTTGTCCTGGGGAAGGTGTATAAAGGGAGGTTAGGGGTTCTGGGGTATGCCAGTTCTTTCTTTATCATGACGAAGGTCACTGGAAAACCACAGGCACCTAGAACTGACCCAATGACCAAAGGGAGGAAGAAGAGGAAGAACCTCTGTCAGTTGAGGTCCAGATATGGTGTCAAGGTAATATGACCCCAACCAAATTTCCCCATTGACTTTGCTCCCAAGGCCTCTACCTTGTTTGTACCTGTAACAACCCCTCATCAACCTACATTCCTTTCCATGAAGCCCTTCTTCCCATGTAGTCTATCATTTTTCTCTAAAGAAATGCCTTTCTGGGTTCATCCTGTTCCCTTTGCAGGTATCAAAAACAGCCATAAAGGAAAACAGATTCTTTCAAGGGAGTTCAAGAAAAAAAATCTCAAATCTCAAACGTCTACTACTCACTCATTAAAGCTTTAAAAACAAGAAGGCCAGATTCATTTGTTACCGTATGATAAATAAAAACAGAGACAATGTTAGAGGAGGAATCAAAATAAGAAACAGAATCAAAATAAAAGACAAATTCAGTCAGCCCCAGAACAAAAGACTCTGGATAAGTCTACCACCCCAAAAACAGACATATGGGGCCAATAACCATAGATAAAAGGCCAGAGAACATATAAATATCTGGTGTACCTAGGGTCCTGAGAAATGGCCAACTATGCAGAGATTGAATCTTATACCAGCAGGGTATGCTGATGATGGTGATTAAAATAAAGTCAATTTATGAAAAGGTGATGTTGTGTGTGTCTGAGTTCTCTGGTGGTGGGGAGGGAAAAAAGGGAAAATGCATGTTTGCAAGAAGGGAAACAGGGTCAGGTCTGATCACTGAAGTCAAACTTTTCTCCTTAACACTATTTCAGGAGCCAAGAAGAAAATGATGTGATGTTATTGTGTATGTGTGGGGTGGGAAGTGACATCAAGACCTAGATTGCCAGAATGCAGATGGAAAGAGGGTTTACTGTGTGCATGGTGACTATGACACCCCTCCAAGAAAGGCAGACAGATAAATCACCTTCAGGTTGTTTATTGCCCATCACCCTATGATATAAGCTAGAGGATTTCAGAAGGCACAAAATATTCACCCTACTGAAAGTCATTACCAGCACCTCAACAATTCAAATAACACTTAGAAGGCACAGACCCAACATTGGTTAGGCCATTTTTTTGCTAAAAACTTGGGTTAGAGAAGTAGCTTTCCAGGGATGAGGCAGTGGGAATGGTCTACCCTGAGTGCTGGTGATATAGGGGAATATTGTCAACAGATTTCTTTCCTTTGCCATGTTATTCATAATAGTTCATATATACACATGTATATCAAACACAGACATCTATTAACAAGAGTCTGCAGTTTATTTAGATGAAGGAATACTTTATAGCAACAAAAAAAGGACAAATCGCTGACACACAAAACTATATGCATGAACTTTACAAATATGGTGAGTAGAAAAAAAGGACACAAAGAGTACATATTGTACATTTAATTTCTAAGTTAAAAAACAAAGCGAATCTTCATTGGTAGAAATCACACATTTTTGCCCTGGAGGTGTTTTTTGTTTTTGTTTTTTAAACTTTAGAATCATAAGGTACACGTGAGAATTCATTACATAGGTATTATGTGCGAAGACAAGGTTTGGGATTCTGATAAGCCCAAACTATGCCCCTCTCCTCAGTGGTGAGCATGGTACCCAATGGATGATTTTGCATTCCTTATTCCCCCTCCTTCATTCCCTCCTACAGCAGTGTTCAGTGTCTGTTGTTGTCATCCTTGTGCCTGTGTGTGTCCTGTATTGAGTACCCACTTATGAGTGAGAACAAGACGTATTCAGTTTTCTGTTGCCGCGGTAGTTCGCTTAGAATAAAGGTCTCAGCTGTATCTGTATATTTGTTGCTACAAATACCATGATTTTGTTCTTTTTATGACTACATAATATTCTATAGAGTATACGTACCACATTTTCTATGTCCAATTTACTGTTGATGGACAGCTGGGTTGGTTCCATGTTTTGTTATTGTGAATAATGATGCAATGTACATGCGTGTGCTGGTGTCTTTTTGGTAGAACAATTTATGCTCCTTTGGGTATATTGTCAGAAGTGTAATTACTAGGTTGCATGGTAGCTCTATTTTTAGTTCTTTGAGAAATCTCCTGGGACATGTTTTAATACAAGGATAAAACGAAATAAAAGCTGCTTTTCTCATTATCATCACACTCCAGCGTTTCTTTTTCCTCTTTTAATTTTTAATTTTAATGATGTGGGGTACAATTCAGGGTTAGGTATACAAATGTTTACTATGCAGGTACCCTTGTTGATGAGGTGTTGCCCCTCCCCCCATCAGTTCCCACTACTGCCAATCCCACTGTCCCACTCCCCTGGTAGTTTCCAACTATTGCCAATCCCTTTCTTATAGCATTATAATTGTTCAAGGTCCATTTATGCGTGAGAACATGTGGCACTCAGTTCTTTGTTTTTGTGATAGATTGCTCAGTATTATAGACTCTAAGTCCATCCAAGTTGCTGCAAAGTTCATAAATTTGTCCTTCTTTATGGCTGTGTAATATTCCATCGTGTATATGTATCACATTTTTTAAAAATCCAGTCCTCTTTCAATGGGCTGCACAATTAGTTCCATGTTTTTGCTATTGTAAATAATGCTGCAATAAACATGCATGTACAGGTATCTTTTTCATAAGGTGATTTGAGTTCCTCTGGGTATATTCCCAGTAAGGTGATTGTGGGATCATATAGCAGGTCTATTTTTAGATCTTTTAGGAATTGCCAAACTGTTTTTCACAGAGGTTGTACTAGCAAATAACTACAGTAGTAAAGCACTCTTTCCCAATAAAATTTTTTGTTGGTATAAGTTCTAAAACTGTTTTGATTAGATTTTAAAGGTATATGTAAGGTTCATCGTGTAACTAACAAAACAACTCACTTCAAAAATGGACAAAAGACTTAACTAGTCATTTCTACAAAGAAGATATACAAATGGTCAGTAAGTACATGAGAGGATGCTCAGCATCATTAATCATCAGGCAAGTCAAAACCACACTGAGATAACACCTCACAATTACTAGTATGGCTATTGTGAGAAAATTTGTAAATAACAAGTGTTGGCAAGAATGCGGAGAAATTAAAGCCCTCACACATTTCACACATTGCTGATAGAAAGGTCAATGGTGCAGCTGCTATGGAAAACAGTTTGGCAGATCCTCAAAAAGTTAACCACAAAATTATCATACAATTCAACAATCTCATTCTTAGTTATATTTGAGAGGGGACCCCCCCAAAAAAAAGTGGTTATTTTTTGGAGGGTGGGCCCCTTGTAGTACAGGATTCCCCTACTAGGTAAGCGTTCTAGGAACCCATCAGCATCAGTGTACTCGCCAGTGTTGTTGTGAGAGGCAGCATTAGGCTTCACTGAAATTTTCTCACAGTGTTGTTGTGAGAGGCTGCATTAGACTTCACTGAAATTTTGTTTGGAGATTCTTTCAACACATTTACCCATTTCATGATGGGTGACATATACAAACAACCTGCCCACATCACACTGATTATTCAGCAGTGGTGAATGGTCCCCGTGATCAGCCCTTCCTATTCACCCAAGCTCACCCCAAGGGACTTTTTTTGCTTCCTCAGATGAAAAAAGCCCTCAAAGGAAAATGTTTTGCCAATGTGGACTAGATAAAACAAAAAAAGCAGAAACACCAAAAGGCATCAAAATTGACGTGTTCAAAATCCATTTTGAGCAGTGGAAAAAGCATATCAATAGGTGTATTACATCAAATGGAGAGTATTTTGAAGGTAACTGAAGTTTAAACATGTAAGAATAAATACATAATTTTTAATAAATAAATTCCAGGGTTTTTTTTAGTACCCCTCGGATGCTATGGTCAAGAAACAGAATTCCTTCTTCTCTGCGAAACCTCAGTTTTAGTTTTTTAAGCCTTCAAATGATTGGGCAAGACCCACCAATATCATTGAGAGTGCTCTGCTTTACTTAATGTGAACAGATTGTAAATGGTAATCACATCTACAGAAGATCTGCACAGCAACATCTAGACTAATATTCAACTATGGCTTAGCCAAAAATTGACCCATAAAATTAATCATATAAGGCTATTCCAGTGATCTGTTTCTTAACCGAGTTTTATTTAGGTTGTATCTTTCAAGGAATTTATTTCTTTTATGTAGCTGGATATATTTTTGTGACATTATATGTATATAATATTCCCTTAGTATTCTCTTTATGTAAAATATGTAGTGAATTCCCCTTTCTCATTTGTAATATTGCTGATATGTGTTTTCTGTCTGCTTTTCCTTATCAATCTGATTAGAAGTTTATTAATATTATGATCTCTTCTAAGACCCAACTTTTGGCTTTATGGATTTTTGTTTTTTCTTTCACTGACATTGATTTGAAACCTTTGCTCTTTCCCAATGTAGCCATTTAGTGCAATATGTTTGCCTCTAAATATTGTTTTAAATTCATTCAACAAATTTTGATATGTTGTCTTTCAATTTCACTTTTGGTTTTTTTCCTTGACCCCTGGCCTATTCAGAAATGTGTTATTCAATTTCCTAATATTTTGAATTTTCCAAATACCATTGTGCTTTCTAATTTAATTCCATTGTGGTCAGAGAAAATACATTTTATTATTTATATCTTTTTAAATTTATAGGGACTTATTTTATGAGTGATCATATGGTCAATCTTGGTAATGTTGTGTGCACAATTGAATAAAATGTTTATCCTTACGTTGTTTTACTAAGTGCTCTAGAAAATCAGGTCAAGTTGGTTAATAATGTTGTTTTCTATATCTTGACTTAAGATTTTATTCCTACTTTTTAATACTTACTATTGAGAAGGAGGTGCTGAAACATCTGACTATAATTGTGAATTTTTCTATACATCCTTGCAGTTACTTCAATTTTTGCTTCAAGTATTTAGAAGGTCTGCTTTCTGGCACAAAAATTTAATATTATCATATGTTCTTAATGAATTGAGCCTTTATCATTATAAAAATAACTCTCTTCTGTTACTATAATTTGCTCTTAAATCTACTCTATCTGATGTTAAGATAGCCACTTCAGTTTTCTTTTGCTTCAATTTAGTATTATTTTATTTTTTTCTATATGTTTATATTTCAAGTGGATTTCTTGTAGGCAGCGTATAGTTAAGTACTGCCTTTTAATTCAGTCTAACAGTCCCTGCCCTGTCATTGGCATGTTCATATTACTTACATTTAATGTGATTATTGCTATAATAGGGTGTAAACTATATACTGGTTTACTATTTGCTTTCTATCTGTCTCAGGTGTTCTTCATTCTCTTTTCCCTTTTCTATGTCTTCTTTTGGATTAGTTGACAATTTGTATTCTTCTGTATTATCTGATTTGATTTACTAGCTTTATCTAGTACCTTATTGTTTTATAATAATGGTTGCTTTTGGATTTATAGTGTATATCTTTAACCCATCATCGTCTACATTCAAGAGATATTATACTACTTTCTGTTTGGTATAAAAACATTACAACAAAAAAATTTTCAGTTTCTTGTACTAGTCATGCTATTTACATTGGGGAAAATTCTTCATAGGTCTCCTTAATTTCTGCTTGTCTTGTGAACAAAGTACCTGACTGCCTCTACTATAAATATCACTTCAAGGATTTTTGTGAGATGATCATCTTGGAAGGTAGAGATCGTGTCTCCTTCTGAATTAATTCAGTTTCCCTAAACCCAGGATTCCTATCCTGTAAAGCAACCCTCTGCACATATAGGTCTCACCGGGCACTTTTAGAACTATCCTGTGGGAATGGGGTTTGAGCAACTGACACCAAAAAAATGTGAATACTTTTGCTACTGCTGTTGCTGTCAGTAATAAAGTCCTTTGTCTCTGACCCAAAAGCTTTGTGACTTCTGTCAGCACTCATGAAACGGTGGCAGCCTATCACGTTAGCTGGCAAGCAGTGTGAAGTCTCAGACTTTTTAACTTCTTGACATTTTTTCATATACTTTACTTCTCCCTATATTATAAACCTTACAATGGATTGTGAATGTACTAGATTTAAAAAGTCAATTATTCTTTTTATTACTAAGAAAAACAGCCTCTATATTTAGCCACATGTTTCTTTGTTCTTCATTTTTTGTGTGGATTCAAATTTCTATATTGTATCATTTTATTTTGCCTGAAGGACTTCCTTTAATCTTTCTTACAGTGTGAGTCAGCTGATAATGAACTTTTTCAATATTTGTGTGGCTGAAAAATTCTTTATCTTGTCTATGTTTTTGAAATATATTTTTACTGAGCATAGCATTGTCACTTGCAATGTTTCTGGTGAGAGGTCAGCTGACATTCTTGTCTGTTATTCCTTTGTACATAATGTGCCTTTTTTTTAAATGGCTACTTGTAAGGTTTTTCTTTATCACTGGTTTTGAGCTTACTGATTATGTTTTACCTTGGTGCTAACAGAACTTTTATCTCTTGGTTTATAGTGTTCATTAAAAACTTGTGGCTGTTATTTCTTCAGATAGTTTTTCTTCCTCCTCCCATCCTTCTTTGAGGATTCCAATTATACAGGTAAAGGTTATTTAAAATTACTCCACAGCTGATTGATGCTGTTCATTTTTTTCCACCTACTTTTCTCTTTGTATTTCATTCTAGATATTTTTATGTTTTCAGATTCAATAATATTTTCATCTACAATGTTAATCCACTGTTAATTATATAAAGTAAATTTTTCTTCTCTAGAAGGTGATTTTTGGATATTTTTAAATATCGTCCATGTTTCAATTTAGCAAAACCAATTTTTCTTCTACCTTCTTAAACATTTGGAATCAATTTACAATAACTGTTTTAATATTTCTGTCCATTAATTATGTCATCTATGTTATCTCTGGGTTAGTTACAACCAATTCATTTTTTTTCCTCATTATGGGTCATGTTTTCTTCCTTTGCATTCTTAGGAACATTTTATTCACATTCAGTGACTTTCAACTTGTTGAGAGCTGGAGATATACAGAGAGAGGAGGGGGTATTTAAATTTCTGTAAATATTTGTGTGCTTTATTCTCAGACACAAAGGAGTTGCTAGGAATCGGTTTGATACTTTTGAGTCTTGTATTTAAGCTTTGTTCAATGGGACCAGAGCAGTATTTAGTCTAGGGCCAATTTCCTCTCACTCCTGATGCAAAACCTCTGAATACACTACCTTGTATACTATAGAATACTTTGTGCACTATTCCCAGTCCTGTATGAGCCTTGGGATTGTTCTCCTTAATCCTCTTGAATAATCCTTTCATTGGTCTTTGGCAGTTTCTTCACATGCATTAAGAGTACTCTGCTGACTGGCAAGTATGGCTATCATTAAAAAAGTAAAATAACAACAGGTGCTGGCACAACTGTAGAGAATAGGGAATGCTTCTTCACTGTTAGTGGGAATGTAGCTGGTTCAACCTTGGTGGAAAGTAGTGTGGTGATTTCTCAAAGAACTGAAAATTGAGCTTCCATAATATTCAGCAATCTCTCTCCTGGGAATATACCCAGAGTAGCATGAATCACTCTACCAAAAAGACACCTGCACACGCATGTTTATTACAGCATTATTCCAAATAGTAAAAACATAGAAACAGCCCAGATGCCCATCAAAAGCGGACTGGATAAAGAAAATGTGTGCATGTGCATAATGGAATATTATGCAACCATAAAGAACAAAATCATGTCCTTTGTAGCAACATAGATGCAGCTAGAGATTATTATACTAAGTGAACTATCACAGAATCAAAAAACTGAATACCACAAGTAAAGGTGATATTACAAACCAAAATACTACAATAATACATTAAAATATTACAATAATACTTTTTAAAAAGTATTTACCTTTACCAGTTAACTCTCTATTTTTATATCGCTTTGAGTTACTATCTAGAATTCTTTCATTTTTGCTTGAAAGATTCCCTTTGATATTTTTTATAGGGTGGTTTTAGTCATTATGAATTCTCACAGATTGTGTTTATCTAGGAAAGTTTTGATTTCTCTCTGACTCTTGAAGGACAGCTTTGGCAGATATAAAATTACTTGTTGATGGTTTTGTTTTATCTTTCATTCAGTTCTATAAATATATCATATCATCTCACTGAATTCTAGCCTTCAAGGTTTCTTCTGAGAAATCCATTGAACATCTTATTGGAAATCCTTTGACTTATCCATGATATGATGAGTCATTTTTCTCTTGTTCTTTCATATATATATATATTCTTTGGCTTCTGGCAATTTGATTATAATGTAGCTCACTGTGGAGCTCTCCACATTGTCCCCTTAAGAGTTCATTGAACTTCTCAGACTTGTAGATCCATGTCTTTCCTCAAATTTTGGAAGTTGTCAGCTATTGTATCTTCAGATAATCTTTTTGCTGTCTTCTTTTCTCTTTTAAACTCATGTGATATGTATATTGATCTGCTTAATGGTGTCTCATAATGTCCTTAGGCTCTGTTCACTTTTCTTCATTCTTTTTTTTTCTTTTCAGATTAGATTTAAATTTAACTTTCTTTAAGTTTTCTGATTCTTCTTCTGTCTGAGTCTGCTGTTATATCCCAGTAGTGCATTTTTCAATTCCGTAATTATATTATTTAGCTCCAGAATTTTTGTTTGGTTCTAAAAAAAAAAAAATAGCTCTTTATTGATATTCTCATTCTGTTCATTTATTATTTTCCTGATTTTCTTTAGCTACTTGTCCATGTTTTAAGCTCTGAAAATATTTAAGACAGTTATTTTGATGTCTTTGTCTAGTAAGAGTGATAGCGGTGTTTCTTTAGGGATGATTCCTGGATATTTATTTTGTTTATCTGAATGGATGAATATAATATCCTGTTTGTTTATATGCCCTTTAAAATTCTTAATTTCCCAGAGTCTCGTCCCAGATTCTTTTCAGGGCCTTAATGTTATCTTGCATTCCTTTTCCCATAATCTCTTATTCCCAATGTTCATGGGTTTGCAGTTCCTTTACAGTTTTCATACATATGACACTTATCATTGCTTCCTGTGGGTTTTACAAGTCTGAGATCCAAACTATGCTGTTGTTTCATATTTCAGTTCCAAGTCAAATGAGACAGAAGTCAGTCTCACAGACTGCTCGCATAAAGGCCAGAATGCTGCAAACAAGTTCCATTTTGCTCTGTCCAGTCCAAGGGAGGAAACAGGGCTGCCTCTTTCCAACCATGAACTGCTGTAGCATGGAGGTGGTGGGGCAAAGGTAAGTAAAAATGCTATAAAATCTTCTACTATTTTTAAATATAGCTTTTTCTTGATCAGGTCTATGCTTTGTTGTAGCAGATCTTTGACTGGTTTTCAGAGCTCCTACAGAGTGGCTTTAGTATGTCTATAGTTGTTTACTTAATGTTCCCATGGGAGAATGAGGAACTGAAACTTCCTAGTCTGCTATTTCTGTGTCATCACTCTGTAAATGGCTTATTCTTTAAAAAAAAAAGTTTAATCTCAATATA
The DNA here is from genome assembly GCA_963574415.1 of Tarsius wallacei. Classification (NCBI taxonomy): domain Eukaryota; kingdom Metazoa; phylum Chordata; class Mammalia; order Primates; family Tarsiidae; genus Tarsius; species Tarsius wallacei. The sequence continues at coordinate 22,799 of CAUYQG010071240.1, read as the reverse complement.
ATCCTATCTTTAAATCTAACCTCCGTATTAAAAGATACATGGAAGATAGAGAAATGAGTTAAATAACTCTACAAATAACAATCATACAAACCCAGAAAATAGGATATGCTGTAAGAATTATTGGAAAAGCCAGTAAGAAAAAAAAAAAGAAAGAAAAATATGGGCTTTGTGCTCAATTAAAAGAGATTTAATAATAGAGCAAACATATATTCTGACTTGCCCAAGATGACCCCTATTTATACATGTTGCACTGTTGTAATTGTTAATAGTCTTCCTTTCACTCGTTTGCGAGTTCTGCCTTAGATGATAAAATTATATGGTTATGGTGCAAAAGGAAATAAAACTACGTGATCACTAATGGGATGACAAGCTATAAAACACATTATTGGGACAAGTGTCATTTGAATAAAGATTATTTTTTACATATTATCTAAATAATATCTATTTGTTGGTGGATTTGAGTTTTACAAATTTTGGAGGTGCATACCCAAATATTTAGGCATGAAATGTGATGTTTGTAATTTATTTTGAAAAGGTTCAGCAGAAAAGTAATACCTATATAACTATATGATAATCATATTATTTTATATATATGATTACTTTTCTACTGAACCAAATATTATAAGTAATATTTGAATATTATTTATAATTTTAATATATGAGCATTTATTATATAAGTACATTTATATGTTTGTATATATTAGTGTGTGTGTGTGTCTCAGCGGTGACAGAGGTGAAAGATGTGTAGGAAGTGGAAGGGGAGAGAGGAAAAACAGGCACACTTGGTGTAACTTTTATTGAAACACATCTGCATATAAGTGGACACACAGTTTAAATCCACGTTGTTCAAGGGTCAACTGTCTGCAGGTTGAGCCTCCCAAATCCGAAAATCCAAAATCTGGCCGCGGCGCCGCTGCTCAGTCGGCGCGAATTCGGTAACTGCTTCCGCGCGCCTGGAGCGTGCCCCTCCCGGGGCTGCGGCCGGAGGGCGCGGGGGCGAGCGGGCGGCGGGCTTCACGCAGGGCGGCGGACCTCCAGGCACGTCGGCGCGTTCGACCCGGCATCCGCGCGGCATTGACCCGGCTCCGTCCCGCCCCGCGTCCGAGTGGCCACCAGCCAGACCGGCCCGCCTCCCGCCCGGGCCTTAATGCCCCCACAAGGCTTCCCCTGCGCCCGCGCCCCACACGGCTGGGGCCCGCCCCCCGCACGACTGGAGCCCGCCCCCAGGACGAAGTTCAAGCCCAACCAGACGCGGACTTATGACCGCGAAGGATTCAAGAAGCGCGCTGCGTGCCTGTGTTTCAGGAGCCAGTGCAAGAACGAGGTGCCATTGGTGAGTAGCCGCCGGTACCCCCCAGTGGATTCTCCCGGAGCGATGGAGCCCGAGGAGGAGCCTGGCGATGCTGCCCTGAGTAAAATAGAGGAAATGTTGGATAGAGAGATCTGACTTGTTTTTGCTTCTGTAATTGTGGCTTCAGCCAGCTTTCTTTTGTATCCTAGTCTTTTTATTCAGTGGGATGCTCTGGCAGATCAAAATAAAGTGATTAATGCCAATAAATTTAATTCTACCTATCAGTATTCCTAGACCTGTTAAGCAGTCAAGCTGCAGTAGTTAATGCACTTCTTTGGCTCTCTCAACCCTCCCTCACACCAGGGAAAGGGCAAGAGATCCGTGCTTCCCAACACACAAGAAACGTAACCAGATATTTTAATAGACAAGGTAGACCAGGCTCCATCCTTGTCCTGCTCAATCAATATCTTTGAGGGTGGGAACCTAGTAATTCAAATTCAAAAACTACTTTGGTTAATTTCCCTGGGGGCATTCAGACGCTGGTCTATGAGTAGATTTTTGAAAATCACTGGACAAGATGAAATTAAGGTCAAGATTTTATGATAGAGTATTATAAAGCTTTTGGTAGAGTAAATTGACTCCTATAGAATTAGTTTTGGCACTTCCATAAATATATGCCATTTGGGTGAGACTCTAAAGCAGAGAACACAAATATAAACATTTACAGAAAGAGTGAGCAAGTGGAATGTATAAAAACTAGAGACCAAAGCCCTCTCTAAAAGTCATGGCATATTACTGCCATTTCAAGGTGTGGGTATAGCATGGTTTTTCAATACATCCCAAAATTCAGATGCTTTAAAGTGGAATTTCTTGATTTTAAAATTGGTAACAATTGGCCAGGAGAGGTGACTTATGCCTACAATCCCAGCACTTTGAGAGACCCAGGTGAGAGGATTGCTTGAGCCCACAGATTCGACACCAACCTGGGCAATTTGGTGAGATCTCATCTCTACACTAAATCAAAAAATTAGCCGGGCATGGTGGCATCTGCCTTTTGTTCCAGCTACTTGGAAGGCTGAGGCAGAAGGATTACCTAAGCCCAGCAAGTCTAGGCTGCGGTGGCCGTGAGTGTGCCACTGCACTCTAGCCTGAGCAACAGAGTGAGACTCTGACTCAAAAAATTTTAATAATAATAAAATAATGTTGGAACAATTTATTTTTAAAACTTAGAACACCCTTCTTATGCCTCACTGGGTTTTCCATGAGTCTGATTGTGATTGCCCTGTGAGCTACCTTTGGGTATCTACAGATGTGATATTGACTTTGTATAATTTCGTTCTACAATAAACATTCTGAAGTATTCTGAGTATCAAAAGACTTTAAACATAACAAAGAAAATACCTCAGATTGGATAATGACTAATCTTTACCATACATAATGTTTTCAATTTCATATGCATTTGGGTAGTATAGACTTCACCCTAAACACAGACTGAGTTCAGCAGTACCCCCCTCCCCAAACACAAACTCAAACGTACACACATATTAATCTCTTAGTGTCTATTTGTGTGATGTTATATATACACATCCCATGTTTGTTTGGGAGCCGAAGAAAGACACCTCATACGGGGACATTTGGTATAATAAGGTACTAGCACAACAGCTACTGCTCTCAGTGTTTCCTAGGCTGCAGCTTTGACTATGGAGAAAGGTGTTAAAACCAAAAGATAAAATAGCAATTTTCCTTGAAAGACTTTATGAAATTCTGAGCACAAATAATGCTGTTTAGGGGCATAGGTGAGAAAGTCAACACAGAGCCAAAGAGATGGGTGTCCTCTCTATTGCTTTTCAATTATTGCAAGGCTCTAGAGCCTGGAGGATAAAAAAAGAAACTGATTTAATGTGGCCTCCCTGGAATGCTTCAGCTCTTATAGGGCGGGGTCAGAGGTTCAGGATCTTGTGAAGGGGATAGCCTTGGCAGTGCCAAATGACTGACTTTGAGTCACTTGTGAGCGGCCGTCATTCGCCAAGAGACCATGATTGACATACACCAAATCTATTTCTGTGTGTCAGTGAAACTATCTGGAAAACTCCCAGACAATTGATCCTTCTCCACCATATACTTGCCACCATCACTATCTGTGGCCCTACTGAATGTCGTATTCACTGTAATGCAGGGGTCTCCAACCCGCAAGCCACAGACTGCTACCAGACTGTGGCCTGTTAGGAACTGGACTGCACAGCAGAAGGTGAGGGTAGGTAAGCGAGCGAGGCTTCATCTATATTTACAGCCACTACCCATTGCTCCCATTACTGCCTGAGCTCCATCTACTGTCAGATCAGCAGCAGCATTAGATTCTCCTAGGAGCGTGAACCCTGTTGTGAACTTCACATGTGAGGGATCTAGGTTGAGCACACCTTGTGAGAGTCTAATGACTGATAATCTGGGTGGAGCTGAGGCGGTGATGCTAGGACTGGGGAGCAGCTGCAAATATAGATGAACATTAGCAGTGAGGTTTGACTGCACATCCTGTCCCCCCCCCCCCTTGCCATATCTGGAAAAACTGCTTTTCATTAAACCAGTCCCTGATGCCAAAAAGGTTGGGTACCACTGCTGTAATGATATCTGTCAGCCAATTTAGCCTTTCAGGGTCATCAGTCTCTTTTCGGCGATTATTGGTTGCCTCCAAAGAATAGTGAGACTGGAGTCAGTTGTTTTCTCTGTGATGTTATTGCCAGATATGGTTTTTTAAAAAAGAAAAAATTGGCTGGGCATAGTGGCTCAAGTCTGTAATCCCAGCACTTTGGGAGGCTGAGGCAAGAGGATTGCCCGAGCTCAGGGGTTTGAGATCAGCCTGGGCAACTTGGTGAGACCTCATCTCTACAAAGCATCACAAAAATTTAGCCAGGCATGGTAGCACGCGCCTGTAGTTCCAGATACTCGGAAGGCTGAGGCGGAAGGATTGCCTGAGCTCATCAGGTTGAAACTGGGGTGGCTGTGAGCGTGCCACTGCATTCCGGCCCGGGAGACAGAGTGAGACTCTGACTCAAAAAACAAAACAAAGCAAAAAATCATACCTATTTCTGCCACTTGTACCAATATTGCTTAAGAAGCAGGCATTAAAGCATGCAAACTGTGAGGTCTTGCAAATGTGTTGAAGTCCTCCCTTTACACCCTTCCTATTCTCTTTAGGTGCGTCACAGACTCACATTGATGCAACCACAGCAAATACTTTGATGGCAGAAAAGCTATGATTCTAGCCTCATACAGCAATAATTTCTCTATGAAGTTGGGAATAAATCAAGTTCTAGAGTTGGAGTGCAACTTAAAAAATATTAGCTTGCTGGGATTGTAGAGGATTAATCATGCAAGGGTAGATCTTTCTATACAAATCTTTCCAGTCAACATATATTGTGAACACTATTCATTTCTCCAGCTACATATTTTTAATATTTCTCATACCAGTTAATAAACCCTCCAGTACTGAATCAGATTGTGAGATGTAAAATATATTCCATGTAGCCTCCTCTGTGAAGAGTAAACTGTGGGAAAAGGTTTTCCAAGTTCTAAAAAACTGCCTTGGAAGTATTCTGAAGTGGAAATTACTGAGTGGCATTCTTAACTTGTTATGTGAACATGCCTGCAGTACAGACTAATGTTAACTTGCACATATATCCACACCTCACACTGTAAAGATACATTTTAGATAATAGAGTAATATTCCACAGGACACTGTGCTTGGTGAAGGAACCTACTTTACAGTGAATGAATGTTACAATACAAAAGTTTAAACTCATGGGATTCATTGATCTTTCTATCAACTTAGAAGCAGCAGCTGGTCTTGTAAAATAAAAAGGCATATGAAGTCTCTTGCACAATGTTAATTAAAAGAAAATATCAAATGAGATAGAGGTGCTGCTCATAGATTTGGTATCCACCGACCCACTCTAAACAGCAACAGGGGGAGCTCTTTCCCCTTGAATACAATCCAAGAGGTTGAAGTAAGAAGAGTCCTTCTTACTTTCACACACATACTTGTCTTCTCACAAAATTTCATCTCATACAGTAGCAAACATATTCCTCCTTTATAATCAAGATCATTTTTCTTGACAAATATCCCAATACCATAAAGTTTTTTTTTTGTTTGTTTGTTTGTTTTACTTCTTTTTAATCAATGGCTGAGGACACCCACATTATCCAGGCGGATATCTCAGCTTCAGATTCAATGGAACCATTGTTGAGAGTCCTGGAGGAAGCACTATTTTGCTGAAACATAAAAATTTTAAGCCACTGGAATCTTGACACTCAAGTTTATCTTGATATTGGACAATGAAGAGAGTGATGTATAGCAGTAATCACACTTTTTCCCTTACCATTATTTGGATCTCCTTTCAATATTTGGGGAGTTCTCCACATTGGGAATCTTGATGAGAGGCACAGCATACCCCCACTGTAGATGCTGAATGTCCCAGGCACCCACTCTGCATGGCACATAGTCTAAGCATAGCCAATAACAAGCACTCATCCTGGAATCTGAGTATAAAACAAAGAAAGAAGCAAGAGAGGAGGAAACTTCTCTGCAAGTAGCTGTGAGATACTCCCAGCTTCCAAGGTTGTCAAACTCTGAAATGCCAAGAGCATCCAGTACTGAGTTCCATGGTGAGCCACATGCCTACAATGGTGCCCAGGGCTCATATTAGATTTCTGTTGCTGTGTAACAAATTGTCACCAGTTCAACCTCTCAAAACAGCATGCATTTTATTCTTTCATTGTTCTATATGCCAAGAAGTCAAGGTAGGTTTGACTGGTTTCTTCACTCCAGGTCTCACAAGGAAGAAATCAAGATAGTGGATAGCCTGAGCTACTGTTTGGAGACTCTGGGGTGAATCTGTGAGGGGGAATGACTCTGTCACAGTGCTGTGATGACTTTGCATGTATTCGCATGGATCACACAGGCAGAGTTTGGATCACAGCTTGTCTGAGCCTTGACTATATGCTTTGTGATCCTCCCAAAATAGGAGAGGATGAGAAGATGATGAGGAGCTTCTATGAGGCCATCTCCCACCAGACCTGTTTCCTCATGAGGACCTTCATGAGATGGTATCTCATTGCCTCCCAGGTTATGATGAGGTATGGGACTTTCTTTCTTGCCCCTCTGAAAATGGAGCTTTATGACATAAAACCACATAGCAATAGTCCAGAATTGTCTTCTCAGCAAAGTGGTATCCATAATCCATATTACAAGCTCCTTTTGTTTTTATGTCATCATTTTCTGGTGTGTGGGATTAGAACCATTAGGAACTGGAGACCTTGGCTAATCTTCCTTTTGCTGTCTATATAAGTAATAAACTGTTTGAATCTAAAATTGACACATGTATTTTTACTAATTCAAACAGTAAACCAGTTTTGCCTTGTATATGCTTGACAACACGCTTCTAAGCTCCTTCAAGATCTTGACAGAAAAGTTTTTCATGGATGTGGGCTGAGTCCCCACAGCTTTGCTGATTGTCATCTACGAATGCCTCTCAGCTCAAGGCCATGGACATTCCTCATCATGTCACTGCCTCCATCTTCACACTAGCAGTGGTGCAGAGTCCTTCTCATGCTTTGAATTTCTCTGACTTCTTCCTCGACCAGATCTCTCTTTCCTCCTTTTAGGAAAATTTTGTTTTAGGGCTCATGTGATGGGACTGGGCCCACCTGATAATACAGGATTGTTTCCCTATTTTAAGATTCATAACCTTCATTATATTTTCTAAGTCCTTGTCATATAAAGTAACATATTCACAGGTTCTGGGGTTAGGAGCGTTAGGGTGTGGATATCTTTGAGGGTCCATTCTGCCAGTTACAGTTGGAAATGATGCTGGGATCCCACCAGACCAGATTTGTGGCACAGTTTTGGTTCTTGCTGTGGCTAGATGGTCTCCAAGCATAGTTCTTTAGCAATCCCAGCTACTCAAGCTACTGTGAGCTACTCAGTATTCCTCTACAAATGCCTCTTCTGCTTATCAGAGTCAGCTTTTATTTCTTGCAACTAAAATTCTAACTGATACAGATCCATATCATTTTCAGTACTTTGACAAATATTGGATATCATTTCTTGGGGCTTAACGTTTTTTCCCAAATAACTGTAACCCATAGACTGGCTTACAAATATTTTCTTTACAACTTTTTAGTAAAATGTGGCATCTTAGGGTGAAAAGCCTCCTTTTCTTTGTTGAGACTGTCCCATCTGGGACATGTAGTATTGCTGTCTATGACTTCATCTTATGAAATAATTTCTATGTTCCTGACTTACCATTGTAGTAAAAAATGATTGAGAAAGTAGTTGAACAGGAGAATCTTCCACCTGCTTGCCCCACTCAGTCCTATATCCTGTCGAGATGACTATGCATACCTCATCTGGAACTGCAAATGATATCATTTAGTTAATCCATATCATTTAGTAACTCTATATCATTTAGTTAACTTCTTGAGATGCTACCTCGAACTAATTGCTCCTTTTCCTTCAGGAAATCATGAGAAGTAATCCCACAATGCCTTGCATCCCTGCTTGCCTTAGGAAGCACCTGCACTCTCATCTCTTTACTGACACCTGCACTCTCATCCTCGTCCTGCCTGAGACACCTCATAGCCTGGTACATTGCCCTCCCCTTCCTGCCTCTACAAAGCCTCCATCGTGCACTTTGGATGCCCTCACCTGGAAACAGCAAATCCTCCTCCAATTCTTGTTGACCCTGCCTTTACTGAAAGCTGGTTCTCCCCTCACAATTCCATTTCTCCAAAGTTCTCCCAATGGAAGGCCTATTATCTCCCTTGCTTACTCCCATACACTGCAGGGCTGGGAAGCAGTGTGAATGCTCCCTTAGCTCCTTGTTGCTTCTTCCATGCTCTTCCTCCTTCTTCCCACAAAATCCGAACTCCTTTGAGACTCAGGACTTCGGGATGTCCAAGAGGTGCCTCTCCTCCTCCGTACTCTCATCTACAAACATCTTTCTCTTTCTCATTTTTTAACTGATGAGCTCATTTCCAGATACTCTGGATGCCAATACTATGGCAATATGTTTTTGAGAAAATAAAAACTTTTATTGTGAGTTGATCAACAAGAAAATAAAAATCTAACTTAAATCTATCTCCCCATTCTGAATTTAAGGCAGTAATTTTATTGGAAAAGATTTAGGGCTGGGGTGTCCAACCTTTTGGCCTCCTTGGGACACATCAAATAAAGAGGAATTGTCTTGGGCCGCACATAAGTTATATAATACAGTTAGTGCATATACATAATAAGACTTCTTTATATATATATATTTTATTATAAAGTTTAGAAAAATGAAAACAACATAAAACTAGAAGGAAATTTGACTTTGTTTTTGTAAATCTAATATATCAATGTCTGGTTTGATGGAAGTAGTCGCAATTCCTAGTGGGTTCTCAAGGTGCTCATCAGAAATGTTTGTTTGAATTTTGCTCTTCATGTGCTTCGTAATTAAAAGCAGCTGCTCACAAATGTTTGTGCTGCCAAAAAGCAATGTCATGATGAATAAGGCACGATTGTGAACATTAAAAATGGAGCTACACATAAGGTCATGAAAGAAATAAATGCTAAAATACATATAATGTTAAAAAATTCTAGCCGGGCTTGGTGGCTCAGCCTGTAATCCCACGCCTTGGGAGGCTAAAGTGAGTGGATTGCCTAAGCCCGCGGGTTCGAGACCCGCCTGGGCAACTTGGCGAGATCTCATCTCTACAATAATCAAAAAAATTAGCCGGGCATGGTAGCACATGCCTGTAGTTTCAGCTACTTGGAAGGCTGAGGCGGAAGGATCGCCGGAACCCAGCAGGTTGAGGCTGCGGTGGTCGGGAGCAGCCACTGCACTCCAGCCTGGGCGACAGAGTAAGACTCCAACTCAAAAAAAAAAAAAAAAAAAAAAAAAATTTGTGGAGCTGCATTACTAGTTATCCTGGGCTGCATGCAGCCCTTGGGCTGTGGGTTGGACATGTTTGGGCTAGGGGGCAGATTCTGGGATTAGTAGGTGATTGGTGAAAGGAAAGGGAAGGTATAGAAAGTCCCCAGGCATGAATAGTTATTTCTCCAGGCTTCCTTGTGGATAGCATGTGCAATTTCAGGGTGAGTTAGTATGAAATGTAGTGGAAATTCAGGCTGTGATATCAGCAAGCTCATTCTTATTAAATGAACAAACTCCAGTTGCCCATATTTGTTCAAACCAATTTTAGTAAGTTTTGAAAAATCTCATAAGGGTGTCAGAATGTCAGCAAGTTTTTTCTTTTTTTATCTTTTATCAGTGACTCAAGAATTTCTCTTAGTCATTGGTTTCTTTAACTCTGTAGGGCATAGTTTCTATTCTTGTGGCCTCTGCTCAGATTCCATCTTCTTATGGGAGCCTTCCATGAACATCCTGTGGAAAGTCACTCTACCTCCTTTCTATTTCTTCTCATCTTGTTTATTTCCTTTATGGAATTTATATTTTAAGTTTTTTTAATTACTTTTTTTATTCATCTGTTTAGTGTATGTTTCTCTTCATTAGAGTAAGTCAGGGTCTTTCTCTTTCTAATTTTATGGATATAACCTCAGTACCTAAAATAGTGTCTGACACTTTAAGGAAAATTGCGTATCTGAAATTAAGTTAAAATAAAGCATACATGCATACACCTAATTCATAGTTACATGATATTTTATCCAAATATTCAATTTCCTAGTACTATTGATAAAATAATAGGCTTCCTTCCAATACCATGCAATACTTTTTTTTATAACATATTATAGTTTTGTTTTGTTTCATAATTTTCTCCTCTGCCATTGAATGTACTTGTCTGATTATTCTGCCAATGCCAACTTGTTTTAATTACTGTGATTTGATAAGCTTTGTAATAACTGATAGGGCAAGTTTCTTTCCCCTTTTAAGGTTTTCAGAAGACATTTCTTTCAGATGAACATTGGGATTTAGACTATTGTGACACTTTTAATGTAGAATAACAACAGAACAAATCAAGAGTGAAAAAAAGGTCTACATTTGATAATATAAAAATATGAACTTCTACATTTTGCAAAACACTAGAACCAAACTTAGGAATAGTATTTGCACACTATGCATGAGAGTCAGACAGAGGCTGTGAGTCCTCTTAGGGCATCAGGTCACACCGTCCCCTGAACCAGACCCTCCCAACTATCAAGCGGCCAAATGGTCCAACTGCCACAGAATGCTCAGAGAAAGTGATGTTCCACTCAGCCAGAAAGATCTAGGAGCTGGTTTGAAAGAAGCAATATAAATCCTGAGCACAATCATAGTTTGAGTGTGTCAGCAGATCTGACTGATGATCTGGCCAGAAATAAGGAAATTGAGGAGTGTATTATCAAGCAAAAGGATTCATTTCCTAATGTGCTAGAAGCAGATACCATGGCATTGGGTTTTTAAGAAAAGAAAAGCTTTTTATTGTAGGCCAGCCCACAAGGAGTCAGAAGTCTAGCTAAAATCCATCTTTCTGTGTTAGCTTTAGAAAAAGTTAGGGAATGGGCTTTGTGATTAGTAGGAGATTGGTAGAAGAAATGGGGAGGTCTGAAAAGTCCTCAGGCCCTTCATGGGTCATGTGTAAATTCATGAGGAGTTAGTTTGAAACATGTGATAGAAATTTGGACTGTGACATCAGCAAGCTCAATCTGTGCAGACTCCTGTTGGTCATATTGGGTCCAACCAACTCCAGTCAGTTTGTTATTTTTATGAGCAGAGGGAGTTTTAACATTAGCATGTCAGTAAGTTGGGGTTTTTTTTGTTTTTTGTTTTAGCATCCTGTGAACTCAAGAGTTTTTGTTAGTCACTAGTTCCTTTACATCTTTGGGGCACTGTTTCAAAAGTGTCAGAGCCTAGAAATCAGTGGATAGTCTGGTTCTAAGAGGCAAGAGAAACTGACCTGGCCTCTCTACCCTTAGAGTCCTCTGCATTCTGATAAGAAGAGTCCTAGGGCAGGAAGAATAGAAGAAACTCCAAGAACCCAATGATCTGTTGTGGAAAACCCCTGCTGAAGAGTTGGTCAAGTGACATAGAGGAACCTACTTGCTGGTCAGTCAGAGAGATAAGCCTGTGTTGACCAAGACTTTGATGAACAATGTCAGGTTGGTAGTCAGGGACCATGAACGAGAAGGCGCATCAATTACAGAAAGATACAGATGTCTGGTTTTCTTGAGAGTACCTCCACCTTCTCTAATCAAGTTCCTAGAGAATAATGTAGAGTGAAGGACCCCAGAAATGTTTGATCAAGGAAGTGAAGGCTCTGGTTACATGCAATTGCTGAAAATTTGTAATCACTGGTAAGTGAGGTCAAGACAACCTGTGGGCTACAAACAAAAGAACCAGAGTTGAAATTATCCTTAATGTAAAAGATATTCACTGAAGCAAAGAAAGGAATGGTTTTTGGATGGAATAAAAGTCAAAGGATACCAACAGACAATTTACTAGTGAAGAATTGTGGCTTATAAATGCACATATATTTATATTAAAATATTCAATTTTAAAATCAGACTGTAATAGTTAAAAAAATAAAAAGCCTGTAATATTTTTATGCCTACTGGAACTCCAAGACCTTGTCCATTTCACCCACATGTTTAACATTTTTTTATGTATTTGCTAAGTTGATAATTTAATGTATTTTGTCATTATAAATGATAATTGATATGATAAATAATTAATGTCGTATTTTATCATTAATATATTAAATTATTAACTGAGCAAATATATTAAAAATGTTAAACATTATTGTGGGTGAAATGGAGAAAGTCTAAGAATTTTAGTAAGCATAAAAAATTGCAGGTTTTCTAAAGAGATAGCAGTAAATAGCAAACACGTTAAAAATGCTCATTGTCTTTGAACTAGTAATTTTATTTTTAGGAATCAATCCAAGGACCTCACTGACAATGGAGACAAACACAAAGATGCTTATTACAGCATTTTTATAATAAAAACATTGAAAACAACTCAAATATATAGGGAATAGCTAAATAATAAATATAATCAACATTGCGTAGTCATCAAAACAACGTTTTAAAGTATTGTCAATGACATGGAAAATATTCAGTATCTAATGTTCAATAAAAGAAAAAAAAGGATGCAAAACTATGTAGTATGATTACCTATAAGCCATAAAATCACTGAACTGTACCTCAGTCATTACCTAGGTCCCAGCAATCATTTTATGGATGAAGAAATTAAGGCTCAGAAAAGAAATTAAGGATTGGAGAGAATAAATGACTTCCTCAAAGTCACAGAGTTAGAAGCAGAGATAGGACTAGAATTCAAGGCCCTCCACTCCCCAACCAATGTTTCTGAAATTTACTCACAGACTTCTTTACAACATGCATTACTAGGGGCTTCCAACATCTTACCTGTATCACTACATCTCTCTGTTTTTCTCTCTCTTAATTAGCATTACCCTTATCAACTCATTGGACTCTAGGCCAAAATGCCTTATCTCCAAATTCTTATCTGACTAGGTAGAAGAAATTATTTTTTAGCTACTTTGCATCCTCTGTTCAATGAATACTTTTGTTCTTTTTATCTGCATCAGATCACTGACACTAAGAAATAAGCATTCATGAGGAAAATGTCCCTAGGCCTTCTCAAATTCACATTGAAAATACCACTCTTACATATCATTTTCTCCATAAAATGCCATAAAGTCTAACTTAAAATTTTAAGTGACCCCCTCAGACAATTAATGATTCTATAAATTCAGTGCTAAAGTATTTTACACAGCTATTAAAATAAATTCTGGCAGAAGTAATTGCTGAAATAATTTCACAGATTGCTTACTCTTGTTTTTCTGAAGAGTACGTAATCATTCTGAGTTGAACTCACCATTTGACTGTTTTTTGTTTTTTTGTTTTGTGTCTGAGAAATAGTACCTTTGGAAACACTTAACTTTCATCCCGAACATAGTTGTTGACTTTCTTTTTAAGGTCACTTTTTCAAAAGAAATGAATGTGTGTTTTGGTGTTTTTTTGTTTAATTCAATCACAAGCCATAGTAATCAGACAGTGCTGCAGAATAGAGAGCAAATTTAAGTCAAGATTTAGATGCTGGGAAGTAAATTATGTTCACCTACTAAGATCACTCTGGAATACTAAGTTCAAATTCATGAGGTCTGCAAAACCACTAATTAGTGTATGTTCCCAAATAATTGAAATCTTAAATGTTACCCACAAATGCCAAGAATCTAGTCTTGTATTTTGTCTTCCTATAGGTTTTGATTCCCAGTAAGACACATTATTATCTGAAGTTTATTTTAAAAATTATCCTATGGCAACTTTATCCTTATTCCAGTAAGCTGAAGTAGATATTTTGTGTTCCTAACCTCATCTCTAGCACAATGTTAAACAATATCTTCACAGTTGTTCAACACTTACTGGGTGTCCGACTGAAGATCTGCAAACCCCAGCAGGCACAGATAACAATGAAGAGAGGAAAGACTAAAGTGCACGCTCTTGGAACACCCCTTCGGTCTTATGCAACCAACCTTTGATTTCCAACATTATCCCAAAGCAAATGCTTTGCTCCATTATAAGAGATTGAAATGTACCTGTCTAACAGGTCTTTCCTCCAGTGAAAACAGAATGAGAAGTATGCCATCTAATACAACACATGAAGGGGGGAAATTGCACTGTAAATGTATAGTCAAGGAATAAAATTTTGCTGTTCCTTGCATGAAATAAAGTACACATGGACACTCTAAGGAAAGTTCTTTCCTTCCCTATTAAATAGCAGAACTATTGAATAAGTGTGTCAAACATAGTCCAACCTTATCATGCTGAAGACTATGAAGGGGTCTAGAATGTGGCCCAATGTGCTGGAAGCCCAGACTTCTAACTGGTGACCTAGAGACAGACTCTGTTCATTACTACATACATATTTGGGACTTTGAACAAATCAATTATTTTTATTTGGACTTGGTCTTGAACCTCTTTCTGGTATAAATTCACTTTTAACCAAGAGAACATTTTGAAGGATTTCTTTTTTTCATTGATTATAATAAAGCTCACTAGCTGTTAACAACTCTTTGTGTCCAGTAAATAAATCTCAATTAGCTTTCACATGATAAATAATAGTGTGACTTACCACCAATCTCATACACGATCATAAGCAAGTCTGTAATTTTACTTCTTAAGTATCTCTTCTATCTGTCTACCCTTCCCTGTTTCTACCGCCATCATTCAATTCCACACTGCTCTGTGCTTGCATTCTGACAATCGTTTTTCTATTCTGGTTCCCATCAATCTCTTCTGCCCATTGCAGAGAGATTTAGAAAAGTAAATCTGTTGTCAAATTTAGGCTCAAATGCTTCAAAGGCTTTCCAGTGCTGTCAGGATAGTAACTCAAAGCACAGGATAAAAATTCTACAACCCAAATGACTTGCACAGCTGGCCTGATTCCAGCCATATCTTTTTCCACTTCTCCTCACTTGTTCTCAAACCCACCAGCATGAAAACTTGATCACTTGGGAGTGGAACTACTGCTATGAAGTTGGGAGGTACAGTGGGGGTTTGGAGGGGAGAGTTGTAAGTGTCCTGGGTGATTCTAATATCAGTTGAGACCTATGCCTCCCAAGTAGTTTGGGTCAGGTGACTTTGTTTTGAATTCTTATGGAAATGTATCTTCATTCCTAGTACTTGTTTTCATTTGAAACTTTACTCTTGATTGTTTGCTCCTTGTGAACAGGGACTTCACTCTCACTCTAGTGGGCAAGTGTCTAGCACCACATAGAAACTTCTCAGGAATGACTTGTTCAATGAGTGAATGAATGAAGAGTCACAAGCTAGCTGATTATTTTATTTGAAACATTTATTATGAAATGGCACATATTCATTTTAAAAACTATAAAAAATACATTTTAAAAATACCTATAATCTCACTTCTAAAAGATAGCAAGTAACTCTACATTACATTTTCTTCAAGTCTTTTTTTTCCTAAGCTTATGTAGTTAAATATTACAAAGATAATATGGCACATTTAATATTGCTACTTTAAAAAAAACTTACTTTTTTTTGGTGATAACTTCTCATACTGTGAATGGTAGGATATTAACCCACCAATAGATATCTTTTTTCATTTAACACTTACTTCCCACTGTTTTATAAAAATATAAATTATCCCTTTGAAGTGTTTTTTTCCAAAGTTCTGATGACTTTCTAAAAATAGATACCTAAAAAATAAATTATTGAGTTAAAGGAATAAATATTTTGATACTTTTGCCTCATTGATATTTTCAAAAGCAGTATTGAGGCAATATTTTTGCATTCGTGATAAAGAAAGCATTCTTTTAGTCGAGTTTTCAGATTGTTTTCAAATATTTTGTCTTTATCACTGAATGTTTGTTTCTTTTCATTTTTCTAGCAGTGTTCAATATTACTTATACATTTTATAAAAGGTATCAAAATTTGTACAAATTATTTGTAGTGAAAATGTATTGCTTGGCTTTAATTTTGTTATGGTGTTTATGAACTATAAGAAATTTAATTTTTATATAAGCAAAGAAATCATTTTCATTTGTCACTTTTAGATTTGTATAATGCTTAAAAAATCTTTTCCCCTCCTAGTTTAGATAAATAGTAACTGAGTTTTCTTCTGGTTTTCAGTTTCTTTCTTTTTTTTAGACATTTATTTGTAAATCTCATTTCTCCTCTAACATATTAAGCTCTGAATCAAGTGTAAGAGGAGACATGGTTTAAGGAGAAGAACTTATGCTTTGAGATTAAAACATTGGGGTTTCTATTCCTGATTAGGTCTGTGATCTTACACTAATTAACACACATCCTCATAACACCACCATCCAGGACTATTATTGTAAAATGGTTAGATCCCACATATGTTAAATTTGTTCCCTTCTCCCCTCCACACGTATGTTCATTCTTGTATTTCATAACATTTTCTCATCTGGAATGACTCTGTCTCCTTCATCCTCTAAATGCTACCTGGTCTTCGTTTCTGACTCTTCCCTAAAAACAGTATCTGTTTTTATGTCCCTCTTTAGGGCTGCACCCGTGAGGTTATAATTAAGTACGAAATACTTCTTCATAGTCTTTCACTGGTTTTTGTGTGCTTGCCTCACTGCAGGGCAATTTCTTCCACTAAACTCTTCTTTAAATGTGAACAGATTTTGCAAGGTGCTGTGGAGGATACAAAAGAAGATCTGAAACTCTCAGCTGACTGATCTGTTGATTTAGCCAAATAAAATCTATTCACAAGAATTTAACCCCAACTGCCAACCCTACTCTAACCAAGGAGCTGGCACTCTAACAAGATAAAGGGAAGGGTTAACCTAATTCCAGACATGTGTGCTAAGCACTCAAAGGGAAATGATTCTGTTGTCATTCCCATGACCCCCAGGTTCTCAGCATAGTCTCCAGAGTTCAGACCTAAAACTGAAGTACTTCTAGCTGACCTTGGCTCTACCTCCCAGAGCACACTCCTTCTGAAACCTGCCCAATTTCCCCTAGAACTGATATTTAAGGGTTTTTGTTTGTTTGTTTTTGAATAAACATAGAAAGTAACCCTCCTGATCTTAAAACTTACATTTGCCTTAACTGAGTTCTTTCCTCTGAAGATTGACCTTCAGACAAAAGCCCGAACCTCCCCAGAACTTTACATCGGGACAACGAGATGCCAGACCCCACACTCAACTTCATTGCTTCCTTACCTGCCCTAATGGCTGTTTTATATTCCTTCCCTCACTACATAAAACTTCAATTTTAATTGGCCAGGGTGATGGATTTGATTTCTCATTCTCCTTGACTGGTATCACCCAATTAAAAAGCCTTCTTCCTTGTCAATGCTCATTGTCTCAGTGGCTGGCTTTCTGTGTGGAAGCAATAGGACCTTGACCAAACCCCTGATGTTTCTGTAACACTCTAGGGGACAGCAGCTCCTGCAAAGCACCATGCCCCCCCTAGTCTGGCTGCTCCTTAGGAGGGCTGTCCTCTGTGTAGGCTGCAAAGTGCTACCAATGAGGAGTGGTGGCTGGCCTCATCCTTTCCTGTGTTCTGCTTCCCTCTCTCTAACCCCTGTCCCCTCTTCTTCTCATTAGACTGAAGAGGTCCCCTTAGATACAACATGATTGCCAAA
Organism: Tarsius wallacei; assembly: GCA_963574415.1. Classification (NCBI taxonomy): domain Eukaryota; kingdom Metazoa; phylum Chordata; class Mammalia; order Primates; family Tarsiidae; genus Tarsius; species Tarsius wallacei. Next base: position 5,381 of record CAUYQG010071240.1, on the reverse strand, counting down.
TCAGAGTGGTAGTGGCAATCAGGGTAGTTATAGAAGGCCATTAAGGATGCTTCATTAACACTGAGTGCCCCATTGTAATGAACCATGTGGCCTGGAAGGGGGAAGGAGTTTTGACCTCCGTACAGGGAAGCAGCCTCAGATGCTGAAGATTTCACTGCCCACGCCCCACAATGCAGGCAGCAGCTGCAACAGCCCAGTCCGTAAAGCCCTGTTGCTTAATAGTGAGAACATGGAATCTGGAGCAGACTAAACTCCACTTTGAGTGAAAATCACCACTTAATAGCTCAGAGACTCTGGGCAAATCACTGCATATGTCTGCACCCCATATTTTTAATCTCTTAAATTGGGAAATTTATATCTACTAAGCACTGTTGGGATGATTTAGTCAGGCAATCTACAAAAAGTGTTTAATATAGAATCCTATGCTCAGTAATTGACAACTATTATTGTAATAGTTCTCCTCTTATCCTGGGGAGATAAATTCCAAGACCCCCAGAAGATGCCTGAATCTGTGGATAGTACTGAACCCTTCATATATTTTTCCTATACATACTTACCTGTTATAAACTTTAATTTATAAATTGGGCATAGTAATAGAGTAATAACTTTCACCACAATAACCAATAATGAAATGGAACGATTATAACAATATACTGTTATAATTTCATGGATAGAAGATTGGACCTTAGCAACCTCAGCACGTGATTTTTTTCTTTCCTTATTAAGTGAAGATGTTTCATCCTATCACTTAAAGGAAGCATTTCTTGGCTTCTCTTTGACAGATCTAAATTGCCAGCATCACTCCTCGTATGCTTTGAGGTCATTATTAAGTAAAATAAGGATGACTTAAACACAAGCGCTGTGATACCACAACAGTTGATCTGATATCTAAGACAGCTATCACGTGACTAACGGGTGGGGAATGTAGACAGCGTGCAGATGCTGGACAAAGAAAGGACTCACCTTCTGGGTGGGATGGAGTGGGACGGAGTGAGATTTTATCCTGCTACTCAAAATGGCACACCATTGAAAACTTACTAATTGTTGATCTCTGAAATTTTCCATCGAATATTTTCAGGCTGCGGTTTACCATGGGCAGCTAAAACCATGGAAAGAAAAACTACAAAAAAAGAGGGTACTAGTGTATTATTACTGAGTGCCCAAGTGTTTATTCCACTGAGGGATTAATACTTTAAATTTACAAAGTACTTCCCTTGGAGTACTTCACTAGACCCTTGTGCTGTCTGTGAGGCTGACAGGGTAGGTGTCTTCTCTCCAAGGATTCCATGGGCTTTTTTTCCAGATCTGATAAGTAGCAAAGTCAAGACTCAAGACCATCCCTGGAGGGCCGAGGGTACTTTCCCCTGGTCGCAGGCCCCCTTGACTCTGGTGGAGGAGCCCCAACTCGTGAAGGCTGTGATCCCCCTGTGAATAATGAACTTCAAAATGGCATGCAGTGGTTTGTTTTTGTTGTTTTCATTCCATCTACAGTACTCGATTCAGCCAGGTAGTATTAAAGCTTAGAAGTCCAGCTACTGTGTGCTGTCAATTTGTTTAATGATTATTTGAGCAGCAGGTGATTTTTATTAGATTGCCATTAGATGGAAACTTTTTTTTTTTTAAACCAGAAACTCTCAGGAAATGGGAAAACAGCTGGCTTGCCTGCTGCCCCAGGCACCAGTATCCCTAATCCCACCTTGGGTAGAAAGGTTAACGATGTGGTTATCTGGGTGTTGTGTGACCAGGCTGGGCTGCTAGACTCTGAACATGTCTGCTGCCAGCTGTTGCCTCACTCCAGCAGAGAGAAGGATAAGAGACAGGTCTGGGAGAGAAAATAACAACCAGTGTGTGACAGATTTCGAAAGAAGAGTATGGAAACGAGAGACGCTCCCAGAAACTTATTTTCTAGCAGGAGAAGGAGTTAGGGAGGACTCACAAAGCCAAAAGAGACCTGGAAGCTCCTTCTAACAGTGCCACTGTCTTTCTGGGAAAAATGAGTTAAATTTCTTCTACCTTTCTGTGCTTTGTTTTGCATGGGCGTATTAAACGAGGAAGGTGTTTAAGACTCTCCTGCCTGTTTCTTGATTTCTGTGGTGGACCTTGATCGTTTATGACTGAGGTCACTACTGTGAGGGGATCTTTGCAGCAAGAAAAGCCCATGCTCAGGAAGACATTTTTGAGAGGAGTTGCAATAAAGGGGTTCATTATTTTGGTTCTTTCACTAAGTTTTCTAACCTGAGGATGAAGATTCAGGACAAGGGTTAACTTCACAAACCTATGTTACAGGTCTCTGATGTATGGAAATCCAGAGAGAAAAGGTATCCTAAGCAATCCTTCCCAGTCATACTGATGAGAATCCATATACACAGCCCTAAACGTGTGTCCGTCCCACTTCATTGGAGTGAGCCCTAAAGTATTTGCCAAAGAAGGGTTAGTCAAGGGCCCATTTTGATCTCGTGTTAACTGAGATGGCATTTCTTTCCCCCTACTTTGATCAGAAACTGCAGAGATATAATTCTTGAAATATTTATTCGACATACTCCCAGCCAAAGAAACAATTTTCCCTTGGGGTGGGGGGGAGGGGAGATTTGTGGGGGGAGGAAGCGTCCTTTCAAGGCAAAAGTTAGTAAATGTTGTCCTCTGGTGGCAAGGTTTCCAAAGAGCGACATTTGCAGGAGGAATAGCAATGACATTTGTCAGTCAGGGACTGGGCTCATGGCACTACTGATACAGAATAAATGAGGAGACAAAGGGATTCTTGCTCAGAGATGGCCATTCTATAGAGTTTGACTTTCTTGACAAGCAAATAAAATCTTGCCACCAAATTGCTATGCTTTCTCCTTTCACTATCTCTCCTGGCCAGAAAAAAATGTGTTCCTTATCTCATCTGTAGTACTCCCATCGATTCAATTTCAATACTTGTTAAAAGTAACATTAGAAGATATCTTAAAACATTCAGGAGACTCAAAGATTTTACCAAATAAGCTTACCATTAGTCCTTGATGACTACTCACCCTTGTAGAGTTTTCCCTTTTCCTCCAATAGGTTGGGGGTAGTTCTGCTTTCACAAATTGAAGAACAAATTCCTCTGCCTGAGTCTCAATTTATTCCATTTAAAAAAGAATGAGTAGGAATAAGGGCTTAGCAGATTTAACGTTCAATGATTCTCATGCCCCTATACTTATCTACATAGTTTTTGCATATTATATTCTAAAGGATCTTACTTCAAGGACATGCTGAAAAAAGAAAATAAATGTATTAATGCAAACAGCTCCACATCAAGGGCATTGCATATAAAAGCAGTTTTTAGACAAATGCAATTAAAATCACAATACTGATAAAGTCAGAAATACCAATAAAGAGGGCAGCGTTACCCTTTGATGGGAGAAAGAACAAAGCTGGGTGAATAAGCAAAGCTCCATCTTAGAATATGTTAACTAGTTTCAGGACATTTCGTTTGCATGTACCTTATATCATTTGTTTGAATTTTTGTTTGAAATATGTGAATTAAAATAAATTTTATTTTTGGAAATTTTATTTATGGTGTTTTAGTCTCTCTCTTGAGATAACTGAAAAACCGCTGGGTTGTCTAAAACCAAAGATGGAGTTAAAGATCAGTCCTTTCAACTCCTGCCAAAGTTTGCAAGGAGACAGGGGACCTCGGAGAAGAGGATCTGTGTCAACATGCCAGATCCATGGGATCTGGTACTGAAAAGTTGGCTTTCATCTCTCATGCCATTGGTGACAACTGTTTTTTTAACCTAAGCCTCGTGTTGGGACTCAAATAAATGCACAGTTCATTGTAATTAGGATTTTGAAACACACTCACACAATACCCACAGAAATAGTGCAACCAGCCGCTGGGACAATGCTTAATGATTCGCTTCAGTCTTTCAATGTTAGACCAGTAATTCCAAACAGGAGCAGTAGAGAGGATGGGCAGAGGATTGCCACTGGAACCTTGACTGGTGGGGCCTGCCAACAGTGAGTCTTCACTGCTGCCTCCCGTGTACCCCTTTGTGGCGGACATTACGCATTCCAATAAAATCACCAGTTTGATGCTCAGCTGGCCTGATTGCTGAAGAGACTGATTGCATTATTCATTCTCAGGAAAAGATGTTTAGGACTCTTAAGGATTCAAAGAGATTACATTTTTTTAAAAATCCAGAGTTATCAACAGTTTAATTTATCCTTCTATTCTTTCAAAAGGGACAGAGTTACACAATATAAGTAAAAAGAATCTGAACAGAAAACAGGTTTTTGTGAAGCCCTGTATTTTATAGGCTTGAATACCCCTCTCTTCATGTCTCACTTTCTTTTTTTCATTTTCCTTTTCAATTTCTTTTTCCGGCAGATTCTTCCATCTTCTTTTAAAAATAAATAAACACAAAAAAATAAACAACAAACCCTCCCCCCCACCAAAAAAATTACTGCTTGCTAATTCCCTATGAAATACTTCCATCTACTGGCCAAATAGAGAAGACTCATGTCTAAACTTTTGTTGGTAAATTTCTACTAAAATTTATGAAGATCACCCCTCCAAACAAAAATTGCAATTACAAATCAGAAAATTTTTAAAAAAGAGAGGAAAGTTGTCACTTTGTGTTGGGCAATTCACCCAGTGATACCTCCATGTATTTGATACACATATGCACTTTGCAAACACCCAAAATGAGACATAACTCTGCAATATTGCAGAAAGCAAATGCATGAGAAAAGGAATTGAGAGCCTGGGGAGACAAAGGGGAAGAGATGGTTTCTCTGTCAAGCCAGTTAGCATATCTCTAATCAGACCACATAGGGAAAGGGACTCTGGAGTTAGAGATGAAATCAAAGACAGTGCTTCCTCTAAGAAGAGAAGTAATTCCATGAGCTCTAAAAAAACAAAAAAACAAATTGGATTCCAAGTTATTTTATTTTTTATTTTATTTTTTATTTTTTTGAGTTGGAGTCACACTCTGTCGCCCAGACTGAAGTGCAGTGGCCGCTCCCGGCCACCGCAGCCTCAACCTAATGGGCTCAGGCGATCCTTCTGCCTCAGCCTTCCAAGTAGCTGGAACTACAGGCGTGTGCTACCACACCCAGCTAATTTTTTGATTTATTGTAGAGATGAGGTCTCGCCAAGTTGCCCAGGTGGGTCTCGAACCTGCGGGCTCAGGCAATTCACTCACCTCAGCCTCCCAAACCGCGGGATTACAGGCTGAGCCACCGAGTCCGGCCCCAAGTAATTTTATTAAAACGGTTACCTCTTCAATAAAAAGCAACTCAGAAATGATGCTTCTTTATTGTGCATTTTAAAAAATGCATTCGGGGAATGCGGTTAGATCCTGGAATATGGTCAAATGTGTACAATTCTAGAAATAATCTAAGACTATAGAATA